>MU227655.1:951296-975961 GCA_018584345.1 Thuja plicata
GGCTCCTAACAGGGCTCACTTCAGAAGAGTGAAAATCAGTAACTAGTTACATTGGTGGTTTTCCCAAATTGGGTTTCCACGTTATATCTGGTGTTACTTGTGTTCATGTTATTTGTTTTATGCATGTAAATAACTGTGAATGTTTAAGGAACAATATAAGGTTAATTTACCGAGTAACAGCAATATATATTAAGACATCTAAGGGACTTGTGGATTTATTTTTGTGGTAACTGATTCACCCCTCCCCTCTCAGTTACTCCATCCATATTTCCAACATAACTATCAATTGATTTGAGAAAGGATCAACAAATGAAACATAATAATACACTCATTGATTTCTACATTACAACACAAAGTTTGTGAATCCTTGTTCCTTCTTTTCATTTCAATAGCTTTGCATAACAAAACTTAAAGTTTTAAAAATACAAGAGATTCTAGTATACCTTCTTGCACACACCAAAATATCCTTATTTATAATAAGCTCCATCCTTTATATAGGAAATGAGGAGAGATAAAGGTGGAGAGAAAAGGGGAAACCCTTAACCACCTTGACTTATTCTCTAACTAACTAACAAAATTTGACTTATTCAATGTTACAAGGCTTAAATAACTTGCGACATGATTACATGAAACAAATTTGCACATGATACTATCACATGCAATTACATCTTGTTTTTATATTACATATAATCTGTCAAATACAAAAAACAAGTACATGATGAAAATATTCTAAGTGCCTGTCAAGGAACGACTTCTATTGCATCATCCTTTATTGGTCCTCATATTGCTACAAGATGCCCGATGATTGATGTATTCTAGTTTGGTGCAAGCATCTCAAACTGAAATATGAATATGCATCCTTGATTGTTTTATATTGATGGCATCAACCAATCGCCTTCTTGAAATCAGTCTTGAAAGCATTCTATGCCCGCATTATTCCATTTTTTTACCTCCTTACATGAGCACATATTTTCCTCTTGTAAGTGGAGGTTTTAAGTCTCATTGAAAGTCTTTTTTGAAAGAATTTATCGCCTACAAATGGGCTCTTCATGCTCATTTGCATGCATTGAAAAGAGAAGAAAAAGTGCGTGGAAAATACTTATAGGTGGAATTTTTATATTGCATTACATATAAGAGAAAAACATTCTTCTTCTTGGGTAGCACAACCTTATGAACGGGGTTTTTAATGCCGACTGCATATGAATGGATAACAAGTTTGAAATGATGAAATGGATATGGAAGATGTATATATACATGGATAAGTATTTAATATGAGAGGTGAGGTTTTTGGAAATATTTGAAACTCACAAAAAGCCATGGAAAAAGAATGAAGTTGGGATTTTTTATTTTCTCCGCATATTGGGAAACTTAGCTCATTTACTCATAATTGGGATTTTTATGTCCCATTACAAGTCTTTCTTCTTTGACATATAAGCATGGATAGCATGAAAAAGGTGGGTTTTTTTGCCTACATTTCATACTAGGAAAGAATTGGATCTTTTTGAAATGTCTCATTATAAATAACGAGGCTTTTAATCTCAACTACATATGCAAAATAGATGATGAAGTCTTGGCATATGCATCTTGGAGAAATAAGACATAAAACAAAGCAACATGTAAATATGAAAGAGAAATGAAAATATATACATTTGGATCATCAAAATATATACAAAATTGAAACAATAATCCTAAAATATTGTAAACAAAAACTCACCTCTTCCTTGAGAAATGCAAGGAAAATAACTCTTCCAAATCTTGTAGAAAAATCTGAAAAAAATTCAAGAGATTTTCGGATGGAAAGAAAGAATCCAAACATGGAAATATATAGGGAAATAATTTGATAAATGCTTCCAACTAAATTAATGCACTTCCATTAAGTCACTAAAATATGGGTGACAAATGTCTACCATGGAGATTTGATATGCATTAAAATAACAACACGTAAGAATATTTGAAACCTGTAAATGAAGATCTTGCTGGAGTTTGAAAGAGATGCAAATCACTCAAAAAATAATTTTCTATATAAAAATGTGATTTTCCATTGATATTTCAAGTTTTGAAATGATGAAATGAGAATAAAAAATCATTTACATGCCCTAGACGACTTTCTTACAAATTTCCAAAGGTAAGAAAACTTGTTTCCACTCCTCAAAAAGCCACAGAAAGATTGCAAATTGATGTAGAGGCTTCCATGGTAGGTATATCTTTCCCCAAAACACACACTAATTTCCCTTAAGGATGAGGATTTACATGATAGACTCTACACCTTAAGATAAATCCTTCAAACAATCCATTCCAAACACATAAACCAAAACTCGTTTACTCGGCATTTACCGTCACTCGACATATACTATTTTTTTTTCAACTCGACATTTATATTGCTTGACCAATTACCCTTTTACCGATGCTCTACCAAAATTCTTAACTCCTAGATTCAACATAAATCACTTTCTTAGGAGCGTATTCAAAATAAAGATTAATCCATTAAGCTGAACTTATGAATAGGTTATGACTTCATTCAAACCTGACGATCAAAAGTAATTTCCAACTACAGGAAACCCGTGACTGAAAAAAATAAAAATCTTCAATTAAAGTATGCATACATTACATAAAGTGTTCGATGAGAACATACAATCCTATTCCTTTTACATTCTTCAACCAAAACTTGGTTGTATCCAAACACGTGACTGTTCACCATTTCTACAGAACCATGGTGACAGTCAGGGGTGCGACTAATTCAACTTTAGAACTTCCTCCAACTACCCATCTCTGACTTCCTCTTATCCTTCCTATTCTCATTTGTTAGACCATCCTCAGGATTTTATAAGCAATCCAGATAGTTACATAGTTATAACTATCTCTTAGAGACTGACCAACTACTGTGAGTTACCAATAACTTCCTTCCTTGTGCTGACCAATAAATTCCTTGTGCCAACCTGTAATACCTTGTGTCAACTTAAACAAAACCTAAGATTCTAAAATCATTACATCATTTTGGCATTTTTAGTGCATCTCATTACATTTTGGCAGCTCTAATGGCTAAATTACATGGACTAACCGACCTTATACAAAAAATGGATCATTACATGACCTTAGACTTCTTGGATCAGGTGCTCCTACACCATACTACCAACCTTGAAAAATTTCCAAGTCTCTTGGAAATGTGGACGCAATACCTTGTAATAATTTGGACTGTAAACTGCATCTTCAACTTTGTCTTCATCTGTGTCTTTTCCTTCTCAACTTCTTCTTCTACATGATATCTTCAATGTATTATGTCTTCAAACTAAGACTCCTATCAATGGAGTTCAGATGGTTGTTTCTCAAGGCGTCTCTCCAGAGTCAAGTCCACTCCTTTATGCTACTACACAACCAACAACTTTTTTTCACCCAGGAGTCCTTTCATTGCCTCTCTCCCTAAGTCTTTTGGAAACATAATGGACCATCTCCTCTAGCCCTAGATCATCTCCTATGGCCTCTTAATAGACTTAATGTCTTCCTAGATGCAGCTAGTGGACAAACACCCGCAACCATATCTTTATCAACAATAATCAAATAACAAATCATAAGGCTAGGTCCTGGTGTGGATTCTTCACACTCTCGGGAGCTTCTAGCTCTGATACCAATTAATGCAGAGGCATCCATGGTAGGTTTATCTTTCCCAAAAACATAAACTAATTTCCCTTGAGGATGGGGATTTACATGAAAGACTCTACACCTTAAGATAAATCCTTCAAACAATCCATTCCAAACACATAAACCTAAACTGGTTTACTCGACATATACTATTTTTTAAAACTTGACATTTATATTGCTCGGCCAATTACCCTTTTACCGATGTTCTACCAAAAGTCTTAACTCCCAAAGTCAACACAAATCTTACTTTGTTAGGAGCATATTCAAAATAAAGATTAATCCATTAAACTAAACTTATGAATAGGCTCTGACTTCATTCAAACCTGATGATCAAATGTAATTTCCAACTACAGGAAACTCGTGACTGAACAAAATAAAAACTCTTCAATTAAAGTATGGATACATTACATAAAGTGTTCGACGGGAACAGACAATCTCATTCCTTTTACATTCTTCAACCAAAACTTGGTTGTATCCAAACACGTTATTGTTCACCATTTCTGCAGAACCATGGTGACAGTCAGAGGTGTGGCTGATTCAAATTTAGAACTTCCTCCAACTATCCACCTTTGACTTCCTCTTATCCTTTCTATTGTCATTTGTTTGACCATTCTCAGGCTTTTATAATGAATCCAGACAGTTACACAGTTATAACTACCTCTCAGAGACCGACCAACTACTGTCGGTTACCGGTAACTGCCTTCCTTGTGCCAACTAGTAACTTCCTTGTGCCGACCTATCATACCTTGTTCTGACTTAAAAAAAAATTAATCTTCTAAACCCATTACATCATTTCAGCATTTTTAGTTTATCTCATTATATTTTGGTGGCTCTAATGGCCAAATGCATGGACTAACCAACCTTATACAAACAAAATGGATCATTAAATGACCTTAGCCTTCTTGGATCAAGTGCTCCTACACCACAAATTCCTTATATGGGCTTTTGGAAATATATTGTAGATTTTTCGTAAAAAAAATCTCGTTCTTTCGCAATACATTCCTCCAAGCTACTTATGATGGGTCTTGAGATGAATTTCGCACATCATAGAAGCATGTAAGAAGATTGAAAATTACCTTCCACATGTTCTAAGAGGGAAATACGGCTCTTAATACTCCATATGAGTTTTTAAAAACATGTAAAATCCTTAAAAATTACTACCTTTGAATTGTAAGTGAAAAATGTGGTTGTTCATGGCTTAAAATGAGCTTTCAAATCCACGGTTCATAGTATTTTATATCATTTGGGATCATAACAGGTATTGAACAAGTATTTACATGCTTCTTCAAAATTTATAAAAGATGCCATAACCTTTAAAAATCATCGTCCAAGAATTTCACAACTTCTAACAGAGAAACATGGGTTTTAAAATGAAGTTTACATATGCAAAGCTCTTTAAAAATTGCTACTAGTATGAAAATACAGGCTTTTCATGACTTATATTGAGCTTTTTAAATAAATTTCCATGTAGTTTAAAATATGTATTTTTATCAAAATCACCACCTATGACTAATGACGGGCTATATAAGCCACATTGCATGTGTTTTAAAATTTGATGTTTTAAAACATGCAATGCATATCAAAAATGCCATCATGGGGTTTAGGGGATGAAATACATGTGAAAAATTAACTTTTAAACATGCGTTTACTTGAAAAATCACCACTTGTTCACATAGATTTCTCATGATTCAAATTTACATGTAACCTATAGTTTTAATGTAATGATATGTAACGTGTCTTAAAAATTCCACCATTACATAAAACTATACTTAAATTTCATCGAAATCGCTTGAAATTTTAAGATAGAGTTTAAAATATATTTTACATGAAAATGACATATTTTATTCCATGCAATTAGCAATAAAAATCCCACTAATGAGATATTTTTTATTAAAGAACAAGGATATGCAGTCAGGCTCAAAAACCCATCCTATAGAACACTTAATTCCTTAATAACTTGAGCTAGACAACTATGTTTAAGGCCTAAGATAGCTCAAAATGAGCGTAACAAAAAATCTATAATTCTAAGGAAAAATAAAGACTAAAAAATAAACACAAAACTAAGAAAAATGAAGAAAAGTATTGAAGGTTACAAAAATCAAGTGCTTGCCGACAAAGAAGAAAGACTCGTTTTAATAAGCAATAAGGTGATAAGCCTGACGGGAACCTTCATAAATCAATGCTCTTAAGACATAAAATACAAGTCATATCAAGAGATGAGTGATGATCTTAGACAAACATCATTAAGATCACCAAACCTTAGAGGAAACACCTACCAATCCATGAGAAAATTGCATAGGTTTGTCCAATTTTGTGAACACAAAATTGACGACAATAGTTGGCTCTAACTAGGGAACATACCTTGTTTATTTTTAGGAAAAATGAGGAATGTAGAATATAGAACTATAAGTGCCTTCATCTACTCCATTGGGATATAGAGTTAGACAACCAAAAAGAAAAGACACAAAATCATAAAAACTAAGAAAAGAAAAAGAATTGGGCATTATATACAATGGTACTTATCTAACAATTACTTGAAGTAATGCTTCAAATTTTGTGCACTATATGGAAGTGCAAAACGAGTTCCATCATGGTAGGCCAAAAAGAAACTGTTGTCACCCACAACTTGATGAATTGTGAATGGACCCCACCAGAGAGAATCAAACTTGCCATGCATTCCTTTTGGTTCTCGCCTTTTATCCCAGAGTAAGACATAGTCACCAACCTAAAATTATCTCTATTTATTTTTTCTGTCAAAAAATGTTTTGACTTTCTATTGACATGATGCAATTCAATCTACCACCTAAGTTCTTTTTTCTTCCCGCTGATGTACAAACATTTTCCTTTTATCCAAGGAATTATCAAACATGTTATCTTCAATAACTTTAGCCAATTTTAAAGGAGGAAGCTCTATAGTGATGAGAATTTACACATTTACACCATAAAGAAGATATATTGGAGACATGCCAATATATCTTTTTGGTGTGATCATATCTTCCCACAAAGCATCAAATAAAGCCTTGTCCTAAGACCTTTAATTTTCATCCACTAGCTTACGAATGATAGTAACTAATTTTTTGTTTCTCGATTCAGCCTGACCATTACCTTGAGGGTAGTAATTTGATGAATGAGAAATGGTAATACCATGTTCAAAACAAAATTTTGTGGGCTCTACAGAAGAAAAAGTGGCATAATTATCTGTCACTATTTTATTCGATACACTGAAGTGAGAAATTATATTCTCATTCAAGAACATACACACTCCTATTGATGACGTTGCATGCTTAACGAGAATTTCCTCCACCCACTTGGTGAAATACTCCATTTTAGTTAAGAAATATGTATGTCCAACACTGGAAGATAGACAAATTGTGCCAATGAAGTCAAGACCCCACTACTGAAAAGGTTCTTCAATCACTGTAGGCTTCAAAGGTAACACTGCAAGCTTATGCTTTCCAACAAACTGCTGACAACATTCACATTTACGTACCCAATTGTATGCATCTATAAAAGAGTCAACCAATGATATCTTGCTTGCATAATTTTATGAGCTATAACTGGTGCAGAGAAGTGTCCGTGACATTCTAAATCATGAAATGATTCTACCAATTATACTTGTTAAGCCTTATCAACACAATGTAAGAAGGTACCAGCAATGGTTCATTTATACAAACCATTGTCCCAAAGAACAATGTGAGTAGCTCTGAGATTCAGATTTCTCTTCTCCTTATAAGTCAAATGTGTTGGACACTCATCATAAGTCACAAAATATGCAATGTTAGAATACCATTCATCAATTGTATTGACAAACAAAACTTTTGGCAGAGCCTCAGGAAAGTTTTCTTCATTTGGTTTATTTTCAGCCATGAGTTGACATAAACCCTTTCCATGAACTAGCTTGGTAGGAATAATTTCAATGTCATACTCCTGAATTTTAGCAATCCAACTGCCTCTTTTTGTTCCAAACTCCTGTTGCGTCAAAATAGACTTAACAATAGTATCGGGGACAAGAACAATAACATGTGAATTCAAAATGTAGAACCTAAAGGAATTCACAGCCTTGAATACCACAGAAGTATTCTTTTCCATCAATGAACACTATAATTCATGTGACATGAGTGGATAACTCATGAATGCAATGGGAGATTCAATATCCTCTGCATTCTTTTGCACGAGAATAACAAATATTGTATGCTTAGAAGCATAATTGTACATGATGAAGTCTTTTGTATAAACTGGGCAGACTAACACTGGCGCATGTGCAATTGCTTCTTTAATTTCCTTAATGGAATCTTTCCCCTCTGTTATCCATCAAATTTTTTTTTCTCCTTTCATCATATTGGAGATATGACAAGTCTTTTTGACAAAATTAGGAACAAACTTCCTTTAAAGGTTTACTTTCCCAAAGAATGGATGAATCGTGGTCTTACTGGTGGGATATGAGAGATTTTGAATATATTTGACCCATTCTGGATCAATTTTGATACCCTACTTAAACACATTGTGTCTAATAAGTTTACCTTCTATAACTTCAAAAATGAACTTTTGAGGATTCAGGGAAATCTCATGTCGACGACACCTTTCTAACACTTGCTAAAGATGTGAGAAGTGATCTTGATGATGTTTGGAGAAAATAGTGAGGTCGTTAAGATAAAACACAATGAATTTATCCTTGATGTCATGAAATGCCAAGTCCATAGCACGTTGAAATGTAGCACTAACATTTATCAATCCAAAAGGAATTCTGTTATAAGAAAAAGTACCCCATGGAGTTCTAAACATTTTTTATATTGATCTTCTTCCCTAACTTCAATATGGTTATAACCAAAAAAACCATCCAAAATAGACAACATGTGAGAACCAGTCACAATCTATAAGACACAAATTACAAAAATTATCCTTTATTGATGCTTGATTCAAATTATGAAAATTGACACAAATGTGGATCTTTCCATTCTTCTTATAAACTGGAACAATATTAGCCACCCATGTTGAATTTTGAATAGGAAAAATGATCTTGGCATCAAGCATCTTCTATATTTCTGACAACATAGTGCCAGAAAGCTTTGGATTATATTATCATTGCTTTTACCTAAAATGAGAAACACCTAACTTGAGAGGAATATCATGTTGTACTACCTTTGGCCGAAAAGGATTCAGATCATCACAAGAATAGGCCAAAACATCAATGTATTGGTGCAAAAGATAAATAAACTAATCTTTCTCTTCTGACGTACAATTTGATATTTACAAACTTAGGATCAGTGTCTGAACCAAGATTGTATTTCTCATATTCTATAATGGAACTTGACCCAGCCTCCTGTTGTTTCTAAACTTAACGATCATGTTTGTCAAAAAATTGTTCCAAAGAGACCAAACCTTTGGGAATTTTAGAACGCTTAAGCTGAATAAATTCCTCACCCATCTCAGGATCTCTTCCTCTTGTATCCTCCCTAGGGGAAGAATTGCTTGTTAGAATTCAAAGCATTCATAAACCAAGATCAACTATATGCAAAATACCCTGTTACAAAAGCAAAGCTTGGAGACAAAAAAGTTCTGAAAGAAAAAATATTCATTCAGAGAGGGAATACATAATACAAAGAGATCAAACCTAATAAAGGTGATCGAAATCCTAAAAGGGAAACCCTAAAGAGGAAAAATCTAGGTTGCATAATAATAATTAATAAAATAATTAATTATTATATGCCTAAAGTTTAGCTTAAGTGAAATAGAGATAATAAGTGAATTAATAATCAAATCAATATGATTTAATTAATAAGTGGAATCACTTTATTACTCTAACACCTCCCTTAAGATAAACTTAGAGAGAAGCTAAAAACCTAGAAATAACTACTGAAAGCAGGAAAATGGGTCCCGACAACAAGGCCTAAACAGGTACCCAAGTACAAAAAATATCTGTAAAGAGGAGAAAAGGGAGAAAACCCAGTGGGAAAAACCCCTCTCCAAAAAGAGATGAAGCCTAGTGAAGGAAATAAGAAGCCTAAAAACTAGAGAATGTCCCAGAAAATAGGAATAGAGAAAGAACATGTATAACACCTCTGAAGCATGAAGCTGCAAACACTATCAAAAAATAACTGCTGGAACCTCCACTGTAATAGAACATGATCAGGTAGAGAAGAATCTAAACAAAGCCTGAAGATTTGATCAATCAAAGATGGAAGAATTCCTCCAAAATAGGAATGAAAGAAGAGTGTCCATATGGTAGATGACCCATCCCACCGAAATGCATAGGTACCAGCCACTGCATCTGCCTAGTACATAGGAAAAAAAATTGAATACATAGATCACTCCATCGAACCAAGGAAGCATTAGAACCAACAAGAGATACCCCCATAATGTTGAGCAGGGAGAGGCATGACAGGTACACTGAATCAGATTGCCAAGAAAAATTGCATGATGAAGAACTTACAAACACATATAAAGAATGATGTCGTGGAAGGAACACTCACTTGACACACATAATGAGGCTAATGTTGTGGAAGGAACACTCACTTGACAAAGGTAGATGACAAAAAAGGCAAACATCAAACCCCCCCATGACACTTTATAATGTAGTGCGAGTACAATAGAATCCCAAACATGCATCAGATGACACTTTATCTTAGTGCGTTAACAAGAAATGCTACAGAAAAAGATGTATACAATATTCAGAAAAGGAAACGATCCTAGGGCCTGAAACATCCAAGATATCCACCAGAATGCCATAAAGAAAAAAATTGAATAAAAGATACATGGAGCAGAATCTGGGTGTGAGACCCATAGAAGAAGAAAGGACAATAGAAGAAACTTTTTGACGCCATGCGAAAGTCAAAAAAAGGAGTCCAGAGGAGCAAGATATAGTGACCGGAGTGAAAAATGGAACCCTGAATTTGACTATAAAAACCCCTACAAGACAGAAAAATCAGATAGCCAAACTAGAAAAATTAGATTGGCCTCAGAACCAGCTTTCCGTCGATATCTCATTTCGCAAAAAATGCCTCCGTTTACTCAAGTTATGAGCAAAAAACCACTAGGAGGTCAAAACAGAAATGAACCTCAATAAACCTCAACCAAAAATAGTGGAACCCTACTAAACTGATGAAACCCTCCAAATCTGGACTGCCTCTAGATTTCCCGCCAAATTTGGCAGAAAAGAAAAATATTATTAAAAAAATAATAATAATAAAACATCATGCTTTTAAAAAAAAAACATCATGCTTTTTTAAAAAAAAAACACAAAAAACATGTTTTTTTTAAGAAAAAAAACACACAAAAAAAACATTTATATTTTTTTATTTTAAAAAAATATTTTAAAAAACTTGTTTTTTTTTATTAAAGAAAAAACACAAAAAAAATTTTATATTTTTTTTGTTTTAAAAAAATATTTAAAAAAAGTTTGGGCTGTCATTTTCTCTCTCCTCCATGTAACTTGACATCACAGAAATCGAGGCGGTGCAAAAATTGAGATACACAAAAATCGAGGCTATGTCAAAACTGAGGCAGATTTTTGCCTCGTAAAGCATGCCAATGACAGTGCATGCAAAAATAGGGCCCAAATTTCAATTTTGTCCAAATAGTTTGTGCCTTATATGAAAATGGGGGTTTGGGGGCATTTCGAATGCAACCCAAATGTCAGTTTTTTCCCAAAGTGCTCCAAAAAATAAATTCCCTCCATATCCACACTGAAAATGCAAAAAAACCTTGAAACCCTCGGAGCCCCAAAAACTTCAAAAACTCAGGAACGGGCAACAACAAAGAGGCTCTGATACCACATTAGAATTCAAAGAATTCATAAGTCAAGATCAACTGCATGCAAAATAACCTGTTACAAAAGCAAAGCTTGGAGACAAAAAAGTTCTGAAAAACAAAATATTCATTCAGAGAGGGAATACAAAATACAAAGAGATCAAACCTAATAAAGGTGATCGAAACCCTAAAGGGGAAAAATCTAGGTTGCATAATAATAATTAATAAAAGAATTAATTATTATATGCCAAAAGTTTAACTTAAGTGAAATAGAGATAATAAGTGACTTAATAATTAAATCAATATGATTTAATTAATAAGTGGAATCACTTTATTACTTTAACATTGCTTCCATCAAAGAACAATTCATCAAAATTATCCATTGTCTCCAAAAAATTGATAATTTGTCGATCATCATTAAAGACTTGCCAATGATCTGAGTTATATGGAACATTGGGACAGTATACCAATTGAATAGTATACCTATCTTGATCAAAATCTTTATGAGGTATCAAAATAATTGTTAAAATTTCAACAAATTCAACTTTATCATCGAATTCCCTAAGAATTTTAGAGATATTGGAAGCATCAAACAACTCAATATAATCCCATACCAGATTCATATAATGCTTAAGTCACTCTTTCTTTATTTTATATTTATCATGCCGAAATTTTGTGTAAAAAAAATGCATCAACCTTTTTTTTTTAATTTTTTTTAGAGCATAATAATGTTTGGTTGAAAACACTTGTGAGTTTTCTAAAGCTTTCTAAACTAACTTCTATGTTTACATCGTTATGGATTTAGGTTACGTTGTTAGATAAATTGCAAAACTCACTATTAGGATCAAGGGGAATCATGACGTTGTGTCAACGTCCCTCAACCCATTCGTAAGTTTATAGGTTTAAAATGTTTAACCACACATTTGGTTCTTTACCCTAATAATTCTAAGAGGGGAGTTATGATACTATTATATTGATACATGTCTTGCTAAAATCAAGTCCCCCTAAGGATAGTTGCCACAAAGTTCATTTAAACTGACTTTAACGTATTTGATGTCTCTAATTAAATTTAGTCCTAATTACTCTTTTAATAGAGCTGATGATGTAAGGTTTATTTAATATACCAGTTTTAATTTTATTAATGATTTACCCCTGAATACTTTCTTGTTCAAGGTAGTGTATAGAGTCCAACATTATTGATTAATTCAACTATTTAAAAATTCTAATTTTTATTTGGATAATCCATTAATCCCGAAAAGTAATTCAATTCGTCGATAAATCTTCATAAATACTATATTTATCCTCCAGTCTCTCTGTTAAGTCGATGCTAATTCAATTCCAATATAAAAGAAACATTATTTTATTTTGTCTTTCATTGATCTATTTAAATAACTATAATGATAAACTCGGTGGCTAAGTCTATACTTAAAATTATAATTTGACATTTCTCTAAATATAACGCTATACATTATTCTACTTTTTATTATGGTTGATAACTTATTTTCAAAATTAACTTACTATTGGTCCACTCTATATGTCATTAACTAAAATCGCTTTAATAATCAACTAACTGTAAGATTAATCAATTAAATTCATTATCAAGTGTTTTATTAAATATTTTAAATTAATTTTGCTACGTAAGTCCACACACAACATAATCTTAAAAATAAAATTAGGGTAAAACTTAATTACTATATTGCTTTTAAATGTATCTAGATAAAATATTTTATTTAACAAAATACTCCAAAGTTACACTTATTTATCAGGTTAATATTTAAACAATCAACTTATAAAATAAATCAAATTATTCCATTATGCATCTAATTCATTAAAAAAATTAAAATTATTTAATTACCTCAATTTCATAAGCTCACAATTCTTTTTTTTTTTTTAAAAAAAAAAAATCTTAGTCCCATAGTTTAAGTAGGGTTAAAAGTGCATTAGGGAAAGATAAAGTTCAAAATGGGAATTAGAATTCCCTCTCATAAGTGACTTTCAAAATCTATAAAACATTATTTTAGCTCCAACAAGCACAACCCTAACCTTAATTTTGAAATTAGGGTTAAGGGGCTTTTCTCCAAGACCATGAAAAATATCTCATTCCTTTTTTTTTTCTCCCTCTTCTCCTGTTCCATTTCTTTGTAATCCGAGGGCTTATTTTTCCTTGTTCTTCATTTAGATTCTTTTGTTTGCAGGTTTGAGATGGAAGCTATGGGTGACAATCATGGAGATTGAGTATATATACTACCCATATAAATATATATACAATACTATACACACACACACACACACACACACACACACACACACACACACACACACACACACACACACACACACACACACACAGAGCTCTTATGAATGAAAAAAACCCCACATTTTTGTTTCTTTTTACCCAACGGCCTATGCATTTTATCTCCCCCTGTCGCAAGGATGCTGGCGGAGGGTTTTGTGAAGGTGGGGAGGGGATAGAACAGGGTGAGGGCACACCCACTGCCATTGTGGCAGGCGCCGCCCCCATGAACCCGTTGCAATCAGCGACAGTGTCGTGGAGGCTACGTCCACCACGGGGGGGGGGGGGGGGNCCCGGGGGGGGGGGGGGGGGACCGCTCCCCTCTCCGGTCCTCCCTTCAAGGGAGCCCGCGGGGTGGGGTGGGCTTCGGCTCACCCTCCCCATTATTATTTTATTTTATTTTATTTTCTTTTTATTTTATTTTATTTACTGTGATATATAATATGTTTATTTTTATTTTAAGAACTGCGAAAATTATTTTAGTAATACAATTTTCAAATATATATATGAACATGGAAGAAAATTGATTTTTATTTATTTTTTAGAAACCTGTTTAATTTATAAAGAAAAGAAATAACACAAAAGGATGTATACATATAGATCTACATTTGGAAACATTTAACAAAAAAAAAACTAGAATATTCATATTGACAAATTATGTATACACATTTCCTCTTTCCTTTTATTAACTTTGCAATATTTTCCAACAACTAAGAATTTATCAATACCTATCTACATTTAGGGAAATACATGGAATTTCCTTTCTAAACCTTGCTTTTTAAACATTGACATTTACCATATCTCTAATTTTTTTTGTTGTTGCATTAACTAAACTATAATCAGATACTTAAAAAGCATTGTTGTTCCCTTTTGCTATAATGTTTATCTTTTTTTGTATGCATCTATGTGAATTCTATCTTTTTGGGTACAACTATAATAGTACTATTGTATCTTCTAACTCCACATCTTCTAACTATAATCTTCAAGTTACCATTAGCAGATTTAAACATATATGTATTATCCCAAGTAAAAAAAATATTTTCCTCTATATTTTATTTTTTTATAAATGAAGTAACTTCGTTAAAAGGTAAAATACATGTTACAAAACCAACTTTCCAAATTTAGATTCAACTATCAAGGTAAGGAAATGAAAGGTTTTTTTATCAACAACCACTCCATTGCAAAATTTAAATACTTTACTACAGATTTACATCGGAATTCATTTTTATAGAAATTTATAGAATAATCTTTACTATAAATTTACATATGAAGTCCTCCACTTACTATAATTTTATTTTTTTCTTCAAGTATTGGAATCCTCAATATGACAATTTCAAGAGTCTTTCTCTACACATTAAATTTTTTCAATAACATATAAAAGACTTTTAAAACTAGTTTACATAGACATTTCAATGCTTCTCTTTTTCTCAAAACAAGATTTCAAACATCAGCCTCATAGGATATTACATGGACAAACAAAATAATGTGCAATTTTTTTTTCAAGCTTTTCTCTCATATCTTCAAGAAATCCAAATGCATCCATAAACCTGTGTAAAATTTCAAATGACCATGGGATGCTCACCTCCCATCCTAGGCCTCTAAGAGGCCACCCCCGATCTTGGGTACAAGATCATTCTTCTTCAATGGTGGATAAGTAGTAGTTCACGTAAGTGGAAATGTAAGAGCTAGGAGAGCAAGCCTGGCTTGTTGGGCCCAGCTTAGTGTATACTTTGATTCTTCACCCTTCTTCCGTTGGGAATATTGTTTGATTCCTTCCAGTGTGAACATTTAGATCAACTTGAAAGTAACCTTTTGCAAATCAAATCTATAGTAACTTGAATAAAACTTTGTTCATTTCTCCCTTGTAGAATAAGCGTTTAATCTTTTCCTGTTTTTTTTAAGAAAAAAATGTAGTTGAAAGTGTGTAAAATATTTTAAAGTAATTTTAAAGAAGCAAAGTGTCCATAAAGGCACAAAGTCCTCAGTTGCTTTTCTAGGATAAGAAAATAAATTAGAAGCTCAAAGTCTTCTCAATTAATCTTCCCATCAAACTTTTGTATACAAGTAGTAGTTTCAATGTATTTTTTACAACTTCTCAAATTTAGTTTGTAAGATACACTTCCTTATGTGTTTGATGTCCCCAACAGAGTCGCCAAAATCTGTTGTCTAAATTTTTTGCAAGTAACTAAGACTACAACTTGAAAAAATTGGAACTTTAGACAACAATGGGTGAAATTTTTTTCTCCTCTCAGCAATAAGGGAGGCTCCCTTCTTATAGTAGGTGGCTTCAATAGAAACTGAATTGAAATAAAAATAATTCCTAATGCTATGATAAAACCGGTGGCTTAAGGGTTTATTGGAGCTCTACGTTTTTGACAAAATTTGGAATTCTATATAGTGATAAAACCCTAAAAATGGCCTCCTAAACTCTATGCCCAAGAATTAATGAGATGATGGTACACAAGACATGAGATATAAAATTATATTATTTTAATTCAAAGCTGAAGGAGTAAGGAATGAAGCTTTGTGACAGGAACAATCCAAATTCTATGAGCAAAGGTTTCAGACATGTAATTTTGACCTTCTGTAAAGATGAAGTCGACAGAGAAGCAAACGATAAAAATAGAAAAATAGAAAAATGACCCAGTTCATAAAATCTAATTTAAAATATTCTATAAAGTCTTAACTTTTCACAAGATGTTTTTGATTTCTGACCAAATCCAAATCTAAAAGATAGGTAGTTATTAATTATTTTGTTGATTAATTTTTTCAAAAGAAGATTTTTGATTTTTAATATAAAGTGGTGTCTTCTCACCTTAAAGGAGTGTGAAAACCATTAAACCACATATATATGTGGTGTAAAATGTAAAATAAGAGGAATCATAAAAAATCATCACATTGTAATATATCATTTTTACTATACTATCATGAAGAAATAAAATACACGATCGGGTCCTTTTTCTACAGTTGTGGTGTGGAATTATTTTCTTTTCAAATTGGTCCTTTGTGATTATTAATTCAAAAAATTAATTGCCATTTTTAAAAATTGTGCAAAGAGATTATTTGTCCTTCACACTAATTTGAATATCAAGAAACATTCACGAAGTGTGTCATTATGTTTCTTGTCTGATTGGCTTTCTGAAAGAGAAATTAAAATCAATTAGACTAATTGGTGTGTTGTGTACTTAATCATCTTGCATTGATAGGATTTAATGGTTGAAAGTTTATCTAAAGGGTAAAATTCTTTCTCATATAATTGTACATGAGGTTTTGAGGAGGGATGACTCTGTGCCCAATAAAGATAAGGGACTGGTCTTGTATTCTTTCAAAAAATAGAAACTTTATATTATCAATTTCATTTTTATTTCAAGCAAGTAGGAAGTTATCAGAAGTAAAGTAGTAGAAGATAATAAGGAATAGGATATACAAGGAGTTAGAAGTTAGAAGTAAGGAGAAAAGTAGAAGAAGAATAGATTATTTTCAATTCTCATTCCAATTTGAAATAATCAATAAAGAAATTTAATCAAATCTTCCAAAAATCTATTGAATTGATTGTTTGAAAGAGAGAAGTCATACAATTATTGGGTGCACCCACCTTGGTGTAGCAGAGCCAAAAGTGTAGAGGAAATAGATCATATTGTTCATTCTTGTTCATTGTCCAGAACTTTTTATTAAACCTTATCATAAGATTTGGCATATATTTAGGGTTTAGAAATCTGTAGTTTTGGGAACCAA
The DNA here is from genome assembly GCA_018584345.1 of Thuja plicata. Classification (NCBI taxonomy): domain Eukaryota; kingdom Viridiplantae; phylum Streptophyta; class Pinopsida; order Cupressales; family Cupressaceae; genus Thuja; species Thuja plicata. The sequence goes on from MU227655.1 coordinate 968,707, forward strand.
CAGATTGGCGACACTGCTGGGGAGTTGAAGAATAAAATTTCCACAATCTTTGGTGATTAACTATAGAGTCTATTGGAGAAGTGAACTCAGATCAAAAAAATAATATTTTCCTCAAAAATAGGTGGTGACTATAGAATTCCAAAAAAAAATTCATTTAGTGACTCTACTGAGGGAGAAGATCCATAAGGAGATGAAAATTTTCCTTTTTGAAAGAGATAACAATTTTATTTCAGAATGCATCGAAATAAAAAATCGTTTAAGAGGAAACCATTTATTCAAGATGGTATTAGGTCATTGGATTTCAAAACATTTCAATGTATTCCTAATAATTTATTCCCTAAATTTTCACAACTTGTACCAAAATTTCACGGAGAATATGATGAATCAACACTTGAGCATTTGGATGCATTTTATACATTCGTAAGGAAAATAAGATTTGTGCAAAAGATACAATGATGAAATTATTTGTTAGGACATTGGAGGATAATGCAAGATAATAATATGATTCACTACCTACAAAGTGCATCTCATCATGGAAAGAGTTTGAGCAATGGTTTCTTCATATGTTTCATGATGCAGAAGATAATGTGTGCTATGAACAGGATGAAAATCAGAATTACATTATGGAAGAAGAACTTTACATGTCTCCATCAGATGCATTTTTCAATTTGGAAAGATATGAAGGTGAATCTGCAACACATTTGTTCATAAGGATGGTAAATATTTATCAGGAAATACCTTCAAACATCATGCCTCCACGCAAGAAATTCTTAAATAAAATTCATGAATTGGAAATCTTAGGTGACTCTAGTTTGAAGATTTTATTCAACATAATGGATGAATAATGCCTAGATGGGGATATTTCAGAACAAATTGACTCTGAAAATCTAGAATGGTACCATTTGTCTAAATTACATAGTAAGGAAGATGAATGCACTAGTCATGTAGAAGATAAAGAAGCATCCATACTTGAGAACCATGATGACACATGTGTTGAAATAGATAAAAATGAAGAATAATTCATACACGGTGAGATTTTTATGGAATGAATATCAGTGATTATGATTATAAGGATGAATATCTTCTTAGTTCAAAGGAAATTTCAGATTTGTTAGATATAGAATATCAGAAATATGTTGAGAAGAACGTGTTGGAAAGTGACAATGCAAGCAATTGTTATTTTGTCATTGATGTCAAACCTTAACTAGTGAGACTATTGTTATCTGTTTGAGTACCATATCTATTGATTGATGAAGAAGATTTAACAAGAAGGCCAAGTGAATGGTTGAGTTAAGGCAAATAAAAGGGTACTTGATCAGTTGGCACTCTGGCAAAGTAATTACTTGTTTATCTTTCAAAGATAGTTTTTCTGGCTATTTTGTGTCGAGCGAAGTTGCTTGTGCTGAGAAAATTTGCTTGTGTCAAGTGAAGTTGTTTGTGATGAGCAAGTTTGTTCAGTGCCGAGGACTAGTGAAATTGCCAAGTGAAAATAGTGATGTTGGCTGACTTACAGTAATTGGATTACTTAGTTAATTTTAATGGGATATGTAAAGTTAATTAAAGATTGATCCATGTCATTTAATGTATGGGTAACCGTAATTAATGCATGGTTTCAAGATTTAATTAGAGACTACTTTGGAGAAGTAAATGTAATGTAATGAGGGAATGATCTGTTGGATCTGACCTAACCTAAGATCTATGATCTTGATTAAGTGGCAAAGATTTATCTAACCTAGACAGAGAGGTATATGATAACCTGAAGGGGTTATTCATTAAGTGTGTAAGTGGATGTGTGTATGCAAGAGGGTTGCATAGTTAATTTACTGATTGGCATGACCTAGTAGAGACAGCTGAATACAGAAGCAAAAATTTTCATGTGTGATTTCTTGACGGATTTCCAAGCAGATCAGAAGATTGAAATGACAATGCAGGCCATCCAGTAAGTTAGCATCAGACCTGTAATTGGATCTAAATTTGCAAAGTAAGTTGTATGTATCAGATCACAACTGCTGATTACTTTCTAACCATTGTATTAGTTAAAATCCTTTAACAAGGTTGACCTAACAATCATTTGTATAAATCCTCTAACAAGGTGACATTCAGGGGGAATGTTCTAAGTCCTCTAAAAAGGCCACTCCTGACAAGGTGATTAAATCCTTTAACCAGGTCACACCTAACAGTGTGTTATTGTAACCTTTAACAGGGTTGGCTCCTCACAGAGCTCACTTTAGAAGAGTGAAACTTGGTAGCATGTTACTGGTGGGTTTTCCCATATTGGGTTTCCATGTTAAATATTTGTGTCAACTTGTGTGAATGCTTATGGTTTGTTTTACTGTTATGTTTCTACAAGCTAATTACATTATACAGTAAACTGTATGATTAAGTTGTTGACATATGCTACTACTACCGAGTAGATCTGAAATACAGAAAGTTTTATTTGCTACATCTAGACCTGAGGATAAATGATTCACCCCTCCCCTCTCAGTTATTCTAAATTCATTCTAACAAAACGGTCCAAAAAATTTCTTAGTTCCTCAAAACAAACAGACTAGTGAATCAATGCACATGTGAGAGGAGGAAATTTCTATTGATAATAAAGATATTGGTCTGGTTGATGAAGCACATGATGACACTAAAAAAGATGATGCATTTAGTGAAATATACATTATGATCAACATACAAAAGAAAGTACATCTAAGAATGACTTCAAAAAAAATTCAAATCCATTATATGATGAGACAATGGAAAAAGATCATACAAAATATTGTGATGATGTTTTCAAAGGTGATTTCTCTATGTACTCGAGACCATTATTTTAGGAGGGTGAAGCATGTTTAGATAGTATGGGTTGTATAATGAGTTTTGAAGCTGAACAATACAATGTGGAGAGTGTGGTATCATCATCCGAGGATGTAGCCAAAGAAATAAGTGATGTCCTAGATTTTAACACCATGGAAGCTTCAGATATGGTGAAAGTTTCAAACATGCATGAATCTAATTTCAGATAAGGGAATGTGCTTTTTTGGGACTACCATAGTCAAAATTGGAATAAAAATGAATTCACTGGTCTTCGTACACTCACAGGTTTGATGTCTTCTAATAATCCTTTTTGCGGTATGATTAATGACAGTGGAACTCAGTCTGGATGTGTTTCTAAGTTAGAAGTGAGTATATCTATGCATATTAGAGAAGTTGATAATAGATAATTCCATATTGCATATAAATTTTCATTGTACGATGAGACAAGTCACTCCAAGGAGTATAGGTATGACTTGTTCAATTTGAGAATGCAGATCATCAGAGAACATGATAGTAATCAATATAGCTGGACAAGGGAAGCTATGAGCATATTGTATAAAGAAAGTCTCAGTATTATTTTCAGATTGATGCCACTGAAGTGTGATGAAAATAAATTTTTTGATAGAGGCAAGTATTTCTTTTGTATTTTGGTGGCCTGGAGCTACCAAATTATATGTGATGTAATTTCTATGTAGTGACTCCATAACAAAATTGACAGGAACTTGGTCTTCTTCTATAGATAGTTATATTCTCGCAATACCCGCAAGGGGCATACGTCCCCAGAAAGATCCTATTGGAGATCTACATTTTTTTGCAAAATTTGGACTTCTATATAGTGATAAAACCCTAAAAAATAGCCTCCTAAAATCTATACCCAAGAATTGATGAGCTGATGGAGCACAAGACATGGGATATAAAATTATATCATTTTAATTCAAATCTGAAGGAGTAAGGAAGGAAGCTTTGTGACAGGAACAATCAAAATTATGTGAAAAGGTTTCAAAGATGCTGTAATTTTGACCTCCTGTAAAGATGAAGCTGACAGAGAAGCAAAATGATCAAAAATTAAAAATATAAAAATGACCCAGTTCAAAAAATACAATTTCCAATCTCTAGCCTTATCTTTTCATGAGATGTTTTAGATGTCCAACTAAACCCAAATCTGAAAGATAGGTAGTTATTAATTAATTTATTGATTTTTTTTTCAAAAGAAGCTTTTTATTTTATTTTTAATATAAGGTGGTGTCTTTTCACCTTAAAGGGGTGTGAAAACCATTCAACCGCATATATACGTGGTCTAAAATATAAAAATAAGAGGAATCATAAAAAAACATCACATTGATATATATATCATTTGTACTATGCTATCATGAAGAAATAAAATATAGGACCCGATCCTTTTTCTAGAGTTGTGGCGTGGAATTATTTTCTTTTCAAATTGGTCCTTTGTGATTATTAATTCAAAGAATTAATTTCCATTTTTAAAACTTGTGCAAAGAGATTATTTGTCCTTCACAATAATTTGAATATCAAGAAGTATTTGTGAAGTGTTTTCCTTATGTTTCTTTTTTGATTGGCTTTCTAAAAGAGAAATTAAAATCAATTAGACTAATTGGTGTGTTGTGTACTTAATCATCTTGTATTGATAAGATTGAATGGTTGATAGTTTATCTAAAGTATGAAATATTGTCTCAGAATGTTGTACATGAGGGTTTAAGGAGGGGTGACTTTGTGCCCAATAAGGATAACAGACTATTCTTGTATTCTTTGAAATAATAGAAACTTTAGAAATTATCAATTTATTTTTCATTTCAATCAAGTAAGAAGTTATCATAAGTAAATTAGTAGAAGATAATCAAGAATAGGAGATACAAGGAGTTAGAAGTTAAAATTAAGGAGAAAAGTAGAAGAAGAACAAATTATTTTCAATTCTCATGCCAAGTTGAAATAATCAATAAAGAAAGTAAATCAAATCTGCCAGAAATCTATTGAATTGATTGTCTGAAAGAGAGAAGTAATAAAATTATTAGGTGCACCCACCTTGGTGTGGTAGAGCCAATAGTGCAGAGAAATTAGATCATATTGTTCATTCCTGTTCATTGGCCATAACTTATTCTTAAACCTTATCATAAGATTTGGTATATCTTTAAGGTTTGGGAATCTGTGGTTTTGGGACCAACAGATTGGCGACTCTGTTGGGCAGTTGAAGAAGAAAATTTATAGAATCTTTTGTGATTAAATATAGACTCTATTAGAGACCTGAAGGTAGATCAACAAAACAATATTTTCCTCAAAAATAGGTGGCGACTCTATTATTCCAAAAAAACATTTCAGTCAGTGACTATACTGAGGGAGAAGATCCATAAGGAGATGAAAACTTTCCTTTTTGAAAGAGATAGCAATTTTATTTCAGAATGCATTGAAATAAACAATTGTTTCAGAGGAAAAAATTTATTCCAGATTGTATCAGTTCATTGGATCTCATAAGATTTCAATGTATTCCTAATAAGTTACTCCCTAAATTTTCACAACTTGTACCAAAATTTCATGGAGGATATGATGAATCAACACTTGAGCATTTGGATGTATTTTAAATATTCATAGAGGAAAATAAGGTTTGTATAGAAGATACAATGATGAAATTATTTGTTAGGACATAGAAGGATAATGCAAGAGAAGAATATGATTTATTAGCTACAGAGTGCATCTCATCATGAAAAGAGTTTGAGCAATGATTTCTTCATATGCTTCAAGATGCAGAAGATAACATGTACTATGACAAGATAAAAATAATAATTACATTATGGAAGAATAACCTTACGTGTCTCCATCAGATGCATTTTTTAATTTGGAAAGATATGAAGGTGAATCTGCAACACATTTGTTCATAAGGATGGTAAATATTTATCAGGAAATACCATCAGACATCATCCCTCCACGCAAGAAATTCTTAAATAAAATTCGTGAATTGGAAATCTCAAGTGACTCTATTTTGAAGCTTTTGTTCAAGATAATGGATCAAGAATGCCTAGATGGGGATGTTTTAGAACAAGTTGACTCGTACAATCTAGAATGGTACCATTTGTTTGATTTGCATAGTAAGGAAGATGAATGCACTAGTCATGTGGAAGATAAAGAAGCATCCATACTTGAGAACCATGATGACACATGTGTTGAAATAGATAAAAATAAAGAATAATTCATACATGGTGAGATTTGTATGGAAATTCATATTATTGATTATGATGATAAGAATGAATATGTTCTTAGTTCAAAGGAAATTTCAAATTTGTTAGATATAGAATATTAGAAATATGTTGAGAAGAACGGTCCAAAATTTTTCTTAGTTCCTCAAAACAAACAAACTAGATACACATGCGAGAGGAGGAAATTTCTGTAGATAATAAATATATTGGCCCGGTTGATGAAGCACATGATGACACTAAAGAAGATGAAGCATTTAGTGAAAGTATACATTATGATCAACATATAGAAGAAAGTACATTTGAGAATGACTTCAAAAAAATTTCAAATCCATTATATGATGAGACAATGGAAAATGATGATATAAAATATTGTGATGATGTTTTCAAAGGCAATTTATCTATGTACTCAAGAAAATTATATGAGGAGGGTGAAGCATTTTCAGATAGTATGGGTAGTATAATGAGTTTTAAAGTTGAACAATAAAATGTGGAGAGTGTGATATCATCTTCTGAGGATGTAGCCAAAGAAATAAGTGATGTCCTAGATTTTAACACCATGGAAGCTTCATATATGGTGAAAGTTTCAAACATGCATGAATCTAATTTCATAGAAGGGAACGTGCTTTTATGGGACTATCATAGTCAAAATGGGAATAATAATTAATTCATTTGTCTTCACACACTCACAGGTTTAATGTCTTGTAATAATCCTTATCGAGGTATGATTAATGATGGTGGAACTCAGTCTGGATATGTTTCTAAGTTAGAAGTGAGTATATCTAATAGAGGAGTCCATATTGCATATAATTGTGCATTGTACGATGAGACAAGACACTCGAAGGAGTATAGGTATGACTTGTTGAATTTGAGAATGCAGATCATCTGAGAACATGATAGTAGTAAGTATAGTTGGATAAGGGAAGGTTTCAACATATTTTATCAAGAAAGTCTCAGTATTATTTTCAGATTGGTTCCATTGAAGTGTAATGAAAATAAATCTTTTGACAGAGGCAAGTATTGCTTTTGTATTTTGGTGGCCTGGAGCGACCAAATTATATGTTCTCTAATTTCTATACAGTGACTCCATAACCAAATTGATCGGCACTTGGTCTTCTTCTACCAGAGATAGCTGGATTCTTGCTTTACCCACAAGGGGCATACATTCCCAGAAAGATCCTGTTGGAGCTCTACATTTTGGCAAAATTTGGAGTTATATATGTTAGTAATAATTGAGAGGGGGGGGGGGGGGG
>MU227655.1:988450-1057552 GCA_018584345.1 Thuja plicata
CAACCAATACTCATGAGTGAATGTCATCTTACATTCACTCACAAATATTAATTGGTGCATATGATTTGATGACCTAATAAATTGAGTGGTATTTTGTGTGCAAATGGACAGGTATCTATAACTGAATATAGGAAACAAAAGAAAATGATGTAGTGGATGTCATGAGCCCATGTTCGAACTTCACATAAGCCATTATATGCAGAAAGATGGTTGATATCTAAAAAGGTTACTGCTCACATACATAAGAAGGATAAGATGCAGACACATGAAGGAGTCAACGATGCTATAGAAAGTACATGAACAAAGGAAGCTAAAGAAATGCAGAATTGAAAGACTTTGAAGGTTCACTGTCTTTATGCAGATAAATGAGAGTGAGAAAATGTTGTTACAGTAAGTACTTCTTCACATATATGTTGTTTCAAAACATCTGTTAAAAGTTCACTTGGAAGATCAAAGTTGAAAACTCATGCATAAAGAGTGTGCATAAACTGTATTAAATGAGAAGATACCATTGAATTCATTTTTTTTAAACAACTGAATCTGACAGAGTAAAAGCATGAAACAAAAGATGTGAAAACTGCAAGTTAGAACAGAGATTAACAGTCTTGAATCAGCATGGGTGTGCATATACAGAGAACAAACATGATGAAAAGAGTATCATAAGATATCCAGGAGCTTCATCAAATGAGATCATGCTTAATAGTTCTAAAATATTGCAATGCATAATGTGTTTTAGACAAACTGTTGAGAAAGTTTCTTTTTGCAGAGTTTACATCTCATATTGATGTTTTGAAAAGATGTACATTCACGATAACAGAACAGGGCATGTAATGTTGATAAGAATTATATATACAGATTGGGTTTACTATTTTGAAGTAAAACCCATGGGTGTCACAAGCCCGTGCTCAAACCCCATGGTTTTGTTCTTTCCTATGTATACTTCGAAAGTAAAACAGTATGTTTTTACATCAAAAACAACAACATATTCAACATATTTGTGTTTACATGCTAAAAGAGATGCTCAGTATTATCAATAAAACTGTAAACTAAAAGTGTTTTTTAACAAAATGTTGCATTTTAAATATCTTATATGTGTTTCTTTTTTTGACAGTGGAGTGTCATCAAACAGGGAAGCATGTGTTGTGCTTACTACATTTTTGTATTTGAAGACAACAAGAATGATGTTTTTATTAAAACATTCAGACAATAAAAATCCCGTGTTTCACTTCAAAATTGAAAAAAGCATTAAACCGACAACTTCAAGTGCAAAGCCATGTGGCTATTTTAAAGTAATGAAAATTATAGCATGTGGGAATGACAGTGGGGTTCAAAAACAAGCAGTACTGAATTTCATGGGCTTGATACTAAACATATACCCGTTCAAAGATTTAAAGCTACAGTCAACATCAAGCAGAGAGCACCGACATGCATCAAAAACTAAGCAAATGAAGATCATATTGATGTAGTAAGTAGAGATAAATAAACAATAGAAGGAGCCAAATTATCTGTATGTGCAAAGTGGTGTGTCTTCATATTCCCAGTCATGACTGTAGCAACTCGCACAAAAAATGTGAAGCTTATGACTGAAAGATGTCATAGAGTTAAAACTAAATGCATACACTGCATCTTTCAGTCATAAGCTACATTTTTTAAAAAATGCTAAAGAAAACCCACATAGAGGTCGAGACAAAACAATAATAGCTTGGTCTGTTGCCCGCAGGTCTAAAGGAGAAAGACAACAATGGTGGTGTTTTATTGTCACGCTACAGACTAGGGATAAGTCTGAAACTATGACTGAGATGTCCCCAGTTCAAAGCCAAGGTTCATGGGCTCGACATCTCAATCACAGTTTAAGACCACTCCAAGATTACAGTGGTAGTAAGTTCCAAATTTATAGTGGTGGTCATGAACAGAGAAGAACTCCCCGAGTTTTCTTTATGCACTGCAGTTCAAAACCCGCGATAGTGGTAAAACATCAACACAAGAAACCCCAAGTTACAAATCACTATTCGGCACCATTTGTATTGGCATAATGATACCATATCATCAAAATATCCCAACATTAAAGCAAATGCAAGATAAATTACAGTTGGAACCCGAGTTCAAAGCAAATGAAGATCAAAAGCCGCGGCCTTTGCTGAAGAAGAATGCAACAAAGTATGCCATGTGTTATGAACAGAGGCAGAAACATAGTAGGGATTCATGGTTTCCAAGTTTCAACATGGCGGCACCACAGAACAAAAACCCTAAGATGAAAATGAAACTAATGAACGAAATGCATTGTGTTTTACTCTCATTTGAAATCCACTATCAGATGGAGTAAATGCATTTGTAGTCCCAGTGCATCGACATTCCCTCCTTATTGCCACATGGGTACTTTTTGTGCCACGACATAATGAAATGTCCCTTCCAACTGATGGTGGTCAAGTCAATTTCAAACCGTGCTGGTTACCAAACCACAACAACATCGACCACAGTGGTATGGTGTTGGCAGAGTCAGAGATGGGTGATGATGCCGAGTTGATAGGGGTTTCAAACCCTTTGAAGTTAGGTAGTCAGGTTTTTTGAGTAGGGTGATAAACACTGTTAAATTTGAATGTCATGTATTCAAAATATGGTAATAAAGATAAGGGATGTAATTGCTATATTGGTAATTAGTATATGTAAATATGGGGGCCTAAAACTTAGGGTTTTGTTAGAGGGAAATTGATTAAACCCTATCATTATGGAGAGTTTTTTGGAGGGAAGATTTATTTTGAAATAAGCCATGTTGTTTATTTAGTGAAGGTTTTTTCTTTATGTTAAGGGGGGTCAATTTAGTGGATAGAGGAGCTTTAGTGAATTCATTGTTGCTATAGCTGTTTGTTCATTTTTTTGTATTCCAGTGTAAGTTCATGCTTGTAATTTCGGTTTTGTGCAAGAGGAATTCACTATTCCTTGCCATTACTCAGGAATTCATACATGTAGCTTGTATACAGATTTTTGAGAAGAATATAGTTGCCCCACTTTTTTTTCATACATCTTATTGTGATCATTTGTTCAAAGTTCCTTTTCAATTTTCTGCATCTAAGAGTAATATCTTTATAAATATGGATTAGTGAATTGCATTGATTCCTATTCTATATCATAAAATATAAGCCTTTTGCTGAATATGCATTTTATTAATGGTGAGAGTACTACTTTTGGTTAAACCCTAGTTGTGGCCTTCCAATTAACCTATGTATTGATCAGTGAATGATAGTGCAAAAATCCCTAGGGTATGATAAGTGGATGTCAGTCTGAAGCTTCAAAAGAATCTGAATCTTCTTGGTGTATCACCTTTTTCTAGTTTTCATGCAAGTTTAATTTTAAATATTTCTCCCCTTTTCTCAGTTAAATTTTCAATCAGGAGGTGATATCCCATACTAAATAGGAGCCAGCCTAGAATCCAAAGACTCTTCCTCATCCATAGTTCACCCACAACTAGAAGAAGTTTCCATTGTCAGATAGAATTGCCATGAAGCCTTAATGCATGATTTAGGGTGACATTTATAAACCTGAAAAAATCCATAACCAAATTGATTTGCACTTGGTCTTCTTCTACCAGAGATAGTTGGATTCTTTCTATACCCGCAAGAGGCATACGCCCCCAGAAAGATCCTATTAGATCTCTACATTTTTGGCAAAATTTAGAGTTCTATATAGTGATAAAAACCTAAATAATGGCCTCCTAAAATCCATGCCCAAGAATTGATGAGATGATGGAGCACAAGAAATGAGATATAATATTATATTATTTTAATTCAAAGTTGAAGGAGTAAGGAAGGAAGCTTTGTGACAAGATTAATTAAAATTATGTTAGTAAAAGTTTCAGAGATGCTGTAATTTCAACCTGTTGTAAAGATGAAGTCAACAGAGAAGCAAAATGATCAAAGATTAAAAATATAAAAATGACCCAGTTCAAAAAATCCAATTGCCAAGCTCTAGTCTTATCTTTTCACAAGATGTTTTGGATTTTTGACCAAACCCAAATCTGAAAGATAGATAGTTATTAATTAATTTGTTGATTAGTTTTTTCAAAAGAATCTTTTTTATTTTTAATATAAGGTGTTGTCTTTTCACCTTAAAGGGGTGTGAAAAACATTCAACCACATATATATATGTGTGGTGTAAAATGTAAAAATAAGAGGAATAATAAAAAAACATCACATTGTAATATATCATTTGTACTATATTATCATGAAGAAATAAAATAAAGGATGCTGACCTTTTTCTGGAGTTGTGGTGTGGAATTATTTTCTTTGCAAATTGGTCCTCTGTGATTATTAATTCAAAGAATTAATTGCCATTTTTAAAACTTGTGCAAAGAGATTATTTGTCCTTCACACTAATTTGAATATCAAGAAGCATTTGTGAAGTGGTGTCCTTATGTTTCTTGTCTGATTGGCTTTCTGAAAGAGAAATTGAAATCAATTAGACTAATTGGTGTGTTGTGTATTTAATCATCTTGCTTTGATATGATTGAATGGTTGATAGTTTATCTGAAGGATAAAATACTGTCTCATAAATTTGTACATGAGGGTTTGAGGAGGGGTGACTCTGTGCCCAATAAGGATAAGGGAGTGGTCTTGTATTCTTTCAAAGATATAAAATTTATAAATTATCAATTTCATTTTCATTTCAAGCAAGTAGGAAGTTATCAGAGGTAAAGTAGTAGAAAATAACTAGGAATATGAGATACAAGGAGTTAGAAGTTAGAAGCAAGGAGAAAAGTAGCAGAATATATTCTTTTAAATTCTCATGCCAAGTTGAAATAATCAAGAAATAAAGTTAATCGAATCTTCAAGAAATCTATTGAATTGATTGTTTGAAAGAGAGAATTCATAAAATTATTAGGTGCACCCACCTTTGTGTGGCACAACAAGAAGTGTAGAGGAATTAAATCATATTGTTCATTCCTGTTCGTTAGCCAAAACTTATTGTTACACCTTATCATATGATTTGGCATATATTTAGGGTTTTCAAGATGATTTGTGGTTTTGGGAACCAATAGGGTTGACGTAAGAAAAACACTTAAGACAAAAGTTAATGTATAATAAATTGAAACAAATACAAGAACACAAACTCTCCTGTACTTTATTTGAAAGATGATTTTGAAAATAAAATAGCCAGGAAAGCACAAAGTATTTCACTGAATATCCTCTTTCTTAACAAAGACACTTATCACTGAAGCCCAAAGTCTTCAACTTTAAGTTATTTTAGCCACTTCTATCTATATTAATCCTTATTCATGAAGCACAAAGATTTCAAAAAACTTGAATTAAAGTGCTCAAATGATACACACAAGATATCTATCAATTTATTTGAGAAAGGATCAACATATGAAAGATAAGAATTCACTCAATTAATTCTGCATTAACAACATAAAGTTTGTGAATCCTTGTTCCTTATTTTTAATTCAATAAATTTGCACAATGAAACTCAAAGTTTTCAAAATATAAGAGGTTCTAGTATTGCTTTCTTACACAGACCAAAAGATACTTATTTACAATAAACTTGCTCCTTTATATAGGAAAAGAGGAGAGAGAAAGATGGAGAGAAAAGGGGAAACCCTTAACCACATTAACTTATTGTCTACCTAACTAACTAACTAACTAACTTTGACTTATTCAATGCTACAAGGCTTAAAGCACTTGCAACATGATTACATGAAATATCTTTGCACGTGATACTATCACATGCAATTACATCTTGTTTGATGACATGTAACTGATTGAATGTTTGACATTGTTAAAGTTGAGGATAATGCAAGACATTAAATCAGTTAATGTATTGTATTTTCATTGATGTCAACTTGATATCATCTATACAATCATGTACAAAATGCTAAAGACTTTAGAAAACCAAAGGAACAGAGGTTATGCTTTCAACAATGCATAAAAGTCAAGTATTCACTAAGTGACAAACAACACCGACAGAGTGCACACCGACGGACAAAGCAAACAAGAACAGTCATAGTGATACCCAACGAACAGAAGTATAGTGTTCCCTGACAAAGCAAAACCATAGGATGCCCGACGAGAAAAGTCAGAAGGTTTCTCGATGAGTAAAATTCCAATGATGCCCAATAGATGGAGATCACAAAGAGAACTAGAGTCTCACCGATGGAACTGTCAGTTGTCACTGACGAATAACTAAAGTGGTGACCGACAGAATAGAGAGTTCATAAAATGACAAAATATCTAGCTAGCAGAGCTAAAAATAGACTTAACTAGTTGTCTACTTTGTTTTATTCAACCAGAGATAAGTAATTGATTTAAAGCTAGTTTGTACAGTTGGCAAGAAGATATCTACGAGAAAAATTAAGAGTTACTCTTTAAATCCAATTGGTTGGATTATTTTTCATGCCAGGAATCAAGAAACAAGAAACAATGAATATTATGTCTATATAAGAGACAAGATTAATTCATTTACTAAGGGGATTAAGGGGAGTGAATAAAATGAGGATGCTGAAGAGAAACTGATGAAGAACAACTTCATGCAGTGCTAATCAAACAAGTTGAAGGAAGAGATAAGGAATTCAGCAGACACTGACGAACAGTGAGCACAACATCACAGAGTAGAAAGTATGGAGCTCAAGGATTGATTTGATACATTGGTCAGAGAGGTAATGTACTTAAATAGATCTGAAAATCTACAAATTTAAGTTGCAATATGAACAAGTCATAATGTTTCAGTTTAACCATTGAAGCATCAAGTCTCTTAATTGAGCAGGACTTAACAATCTTCTATATATTGATGTACATCCCAAGGAGTGCCAAAAAGGTTGATTCATGAAAGTAGCATTGGATATGCCCGATGCCTATTGACAGTCTAAGAGAGAGGCTGATTCAAGGATGGAAGCATTAGATTCCTGATACTAAGTGACAACCTCTATGTATAAAATCCTCTAACAAGGTCACACCTAACAGTGTGTTTGTAACCTTTAACAAGGTTGGCTCTTAACAAGGCTCACTTTAGAAGAGTGAAAATTTGGGGTACCGGTCCCAGTGGTTTTTCCCTTAATAGGGTTTCCATGTTAAAAATTCATATGTTATGTGTGTATGATTCATTTCTTTACTGTCTTGCATCTTACATAGCTAACTCTGGATTGATCGGTATACTCTGCTTATTTATTGAGTTTCGGTAAATAGTTATACTGCTTATTGGTAATCAAGAAAGAATAAGGATTGACAGAGCAAACTGAAAGACAGTTAATCATTATTAGTATTTCATGAGATGCATCTTTTAGGGACATAATAATCTGAGGTTTATTGATTGGTGGTTAAAGTTTGAAGGATAAAAATTTGAGGCCACTGATTCACCCCCCTCTCAATTATTACTAACATTGTTTTTACATTATATGTAATCTGTCAAATTTAAATTACAAATACATGATGAAAATATTCTATGTGCCTGACAAGACACAACTTCTATTACATCATCCTTTATTGGTCCTCATGTTGCTACAAGATGCTCGATGATTGATGTATTCTAGTTTGGTGAAATCATCTTGAACCAGAATATGAATCTGCATCCTTGATTGTTTTATATTGATGGCATCAACCAATCGCCTTCTTCAAATTAGTCTCGAAAGAATTCTATTCCCTCATTATTTCATTTTTTTTTGTCCTTACATGAGAACATATTTTCCTCATCTAAGTGAGGTTTTTAAGTCCCTTTACAAGTCATTTTGGAAAGTATTTATCACCTACAAATAGATTCTTCATGATCATTTGTATGCATTAAAAAGAGCATCAAAAGTGCATGGAAAATACTTATAGGTGGAATTTTTACCTTGTATTACATATGGGTGAAAAACCTTCTTCTTATTGGGTAGCACAACCTTATGAACGAGGTTTTTAATCCTGACTGCATATGAATGGACAACAAGCTTGAAATTATGAAATGGATATGGAAGGTGTATATATACATGGATAAGTATTCAATATGCAAGGTGGGGTTTTCGGAAATATTTAAAACTCATAAAAATCCATGGAAAAAGCATGAAGATGGGCTTTTTTAGTTGCTCTGCATATTGGGAAACTTAGCTCATTTACTCATAAATGGGATTTTCATGTCCAATTATAAGTCATTCTTCTTTGACATATAAGCATGGATAACATGAAAAAGGTGGGTTTTTTTGGCCTGCATTATGTGCTAGGAAAGACTTGGCTCTTTTTGAAATGTCTCATTATAAAGAATGAGGCTTTTAATCTTGAGTGCATATGCATAAATGATGATGAAGTATTTGCATATGCATCTCGAAGAAATAAGACATAAAATAAAGAAACAGGTAAATCTGAAAGAGAAATGAAAAGATCTACATTTGGATCATCAAAATAATACAAAATTGAAAAAAATCCTATAAGATTGTAAACAAAAACTCACCCCTTCCTTGAGAAATGCAAGAAAAACAACTCTTCCAAATCTTGTAGAAAAATCTGAAAGAAATCCAAGAGATTTTCAGATGAAAAGAAAGAATCCAAACATGGAAATATATAGTGCAAGAATTTGATAAATTCTTCCAACTAAATTAATGCACTTCCAATAAGTCACTAAATGATGGGTAACAAATGTCTACCATGGAGATTCAATATGCATTAAAATAACAACAAAGAAGAATATTTTGAACCTGTAAATGAAGATCTTGCTGGAGTTTGAAAGAGATGCAAATCACTCAAAAAACATTTTTCTTTATAAAAATGTGATTTTCCTTTGATATTGCGAGTTTTGAAATGATGAAATGAGACTTGGAAATCATTTACGTGCCCTAGATGGAATTCTTACAAATTTCCACAAGTAAGAAAAATTGTTTCCACTCCTTAAAAAGCCGGAGAAAGATTGTGAATGCCCTAACGGGATTCTGGAAATATATTGTAGATTTGGAAAAAAAACTCCTTTCGCAATACATTCCTCCAAGATGCTTATGACGGGTCTCTAGATGAGTTTCACACATCATAGAAGCATGCAAGAAGATTGAAAATTACCATCCAAAGGTTCTAAGAGGAAAAAATGGCCTTTAATACTCTATAAGAGTTTCAAAAAACATGTAATAGCCTTAAAAAATGCCGTCATTGAATTGTAAGTGAAAAATATGGATCTTCATGGCTTAAAATGGGCTTTCAAATCCACAATTCATAGTATTTTATATCATTTGGGTTCATAAAGGGTTTTGAACAAGCATTTACATGCTTCTTCGAAAGTTATAGAACATGCCATAACCTTTAAAAAATCACCGTCCAAGAATTTCACAGCTTTTTTTTAGAAACACAGGTTTTAAAATGAAGTTTACATATGCAAAGCTCTTTAAAAATTGCTACTAGTATGAAAATACAACCTTTTCATGACTTATAACGATCTTTTAAAATACATTTCCATGTAGTTTAAAACATTTATTTTATAAAAAATCACCACCTATGACTAATGATAGGCTATATAAGCCACATTGCATGTGTTTTAAATTTTGATGTTCTTAAACGTGTAATGCATATCAAAAATGCCATCATGGGTTTTAGGGGATGAAATGCATTAAAAAACTTACCTTTTTAAACATGCGTTTATTTGAAAAATCACCACTCATGCACCCAAGTTTCTCAAGATTCAAATTTACATGTAATTTATAGTTTTAATGTAATGATATGCAATGTGTCTTAAAAAGTCCACCATTACATAAAACTATACTTAAATTTCATCAAAATCTATTGGAATTTTAAGATGGAGTTTAAAATCCATTTTACATGCAAATGACCTATTTTATTCCATGAAATTAACAATAAAAATCCCACTAATGAGAGATTTTTATTAAAGAACAAGGATATGCAGCCAGACAAAAATACCCCACCTACAGAACACTTAATTCCTTAATAACTTGAGCTAGAAAACTTTGTTTGAGGTCTAAGATAGCTCAAAATGAGAGTAATTAAAAAAGCTACAATTCTAAGGCAAAAAAAGACTAAAAGCTAAATTCAAAACTAAGAAAAATTAAGAAAAGTCTTGAAGGTTACAAAAATCAAGTGCTTGCCAACAAAGAAGAAACACTCGTTTCAACAAGAAATAAGGTGATAAGCTTGATAGGAACCTTTAGAAATCAATGCTCTTAAGACATAAAATCCAAGTCATATCAAGGGATTAATATTCATCTTAGAAAAACATCATTAAGAGCACAAAACCTTAGAGGAAACACCTGCCAATCCATGAGAAAATTGTGCAGGGTTGTCTAGTTTTGTGAACGCAAAATTGAGGACAACAACGCATGTGAAAAAGCATTGTCTTTCACATGGATCAAAAGGAAAAGGAGATCAGGCATGTGGAAAATCATTGTCATCCACATGGATCAAAATGAAAATATAACATCGAACCACTGTGAGTGTGTGAAAAGTGAGCAGAGTGTATGCCCCCACGTTAAACAAATTTTTAGCACCTTAATGGGAGAAACATCTTTAACAGAGTGTACACGCATCCACCAGAGACATTTCCACTGTGAAATTCCCCCAATTAGGAACAAATCAAGGGAAATGAGCACATGAAAAAGTGATCACAGAAGGGATCTACTAACTCCGGGGTTAGTATGATCATATGATAATATATATATGTATATTATATCAAAATGAACTATCATCATTCCCCAAAGGTAGAAGAACTAAAAGCACAATGGAAGAATGACACGTAAGAGTCTTTTTGGGCAGCATTGCGAAGACCCCCAAAAGAGAAAGGTTTCTACTAGTTTGCATCGTCGCCAAGAAGAAAACACAAAGGCACATTGACAAATAATCTCACATGCATGACATAACAAGAAATGACATATAGAAGAAGAGAGATACAAATAGATGAATGTTTACGACATTGTGATTTCTTTATCACCTTTCGCCAATGGATAAAAAAGGATTGTTTAAAGAAATATAAACAAAATAGAGAGCAGGAAGCACAACACTACAAGAATGCAAACACATAAAAGGAATCCACCATGTAAGAGGAGCTAGTCAAGCATAAAACCTTCCCCCCAACTCGGTCTGTAATGTTTTGAGAAGGTGGGAAACTCACAAGAGGAGAAACATCAACCATGGTGGATGGAACAATGGATAGTTCTAGACAAGGACCATGTTGTAAAGATAGGTCACTGTGTTTTTCATTAGGATCGATGGATAATTGCTGCAAAATTTTTTTAGTCAAATCCAGCTCAAGATCTATATCTCACAATCATTAGAATCAATAGCATCATGTGTATCATTGTTAGGCATAAAAATGTCATCATCAAGAGTATCTTCTTCATCTAAATTAGTTATAATAGAATCTAAGATACGAATTGAATTATCATGTTTGCACATTTTTCTCTATTTAAAATTTACTTCCTCCTTGGGCTCAAGCATGGGTTGGGCAAGAGGAATGAAAAAATAGAGGGTTTATTAGGAGAAGCAATGTTTTGAGAGGTACACTAACGAGCTTTAGCATGAAGTTAATGACGACAGTCACGAGCATGAAAAATATGCAAATTTTTACTTGAAATATGTTGAGGTTCAAGATAAATGACTATAGGGACCTTTCCTTCTTTAGAAGGAATAACTGGAGGATCCAAACTAGGTTGATGCATAAGATGTATGAAAGAAATTAGAGGTATAAAAGGTGTAGAAATAAGTCTAAGAGAAGAGGATGGAAGAACCATAGGCCTTCTAAGTTCACAAATATTCTAGATTTTATAGTTTTGATATGATTTTATCAGGACGAGGTTGAGTTGGTTGAGGTATGGAAGGCCAAAAGAACTCCAAGTCAAGAGAATCTCTCTTAGGACTGAAGGTTTGTAAAGGCTATGGTTAATTGTCATTATTTCTCCATCATGAGGGAATTTAAGTACATATGAATAGGATATACCACAACTCTCATGAATGTAAGCCAAGGAAGGCCATGTTTGACTTGAAATTGATCCGAGGATGAGATAACAGTAAAGGTAACATCTAGAGCTTTATTACCAACTTCAACAAGAAATGATATGGAACCATGAGAAGGATAAAGGAAACCATTGCATGTTTGAATAATCATGGGGGGATCATTATAAACATCATGCTTCAATCATATACTAAAAATATGTTCTCCAGTTATCACATTCACTATGAAATTAGGATCAATGAGGACACCATGAGAAGGAATACCATTGGTCTTTGCAACTATGTATAAATGACCATCAAGAGCTCTAATTGTTTCAGCAGGATCAAAGGTAATGCAAGGATCAAGTTATGGTTTTGGTTGGACTTGATCAACAAGACTGACAACATGACTAGGATCATCAGTTTCGATATGACACTCAATGGGTTGAGAAGATGACGAATGTTTGGTTGACTCAATAATGTTGGTGGTATGAGATAAAAATGGATTAGTATAAAATTGCAAATTTTGTTTGGGATGTGCTACAAATTTGTTTCCTTGATCATTGATACCTTCAACAGATATAGCATTGGAATCAATAAGGTCTTGTATCTCATGTTTTAGAAGGAAACATTTTTCAGTATCATGTCTATGCTGATGATGGTATTGGCAAAAGGCTTTTTGGTCAAAGGACTTTGGAAAAGTTTTGGAAGGATCAATTGGTTTGATAGGAGGAAGTGTTAAAATTTTAGCATTAATCAACTTCAACATCACATTATGAAAATATTTAGAAGGTTGTGTTAAATTATGAGATGGTTTAAAATAAGATGACAAAGGAGCCACACCTTTGGATACTGCTACCACGTGTTTGTCAATATTGTTTGATGTGTTGATTTTTATGAAGTTATTTTGTTTCTAAAATTTGTTAAAATTGTTGGAGGCGACATCAATCTTATCAACAGAAGCCATTGGAGTGTCTCTCACAAATGAACTCACTTAAATTTTAAAATTATGAAGCACTGCAGAAAGTTGAGTAAAGGAAGAGAATTCAGAAAGAAAAATATTATCTCTAATGTCTTTTTATAAATTAAAAACAAAAATGCATTGAATATCATTGTTAGACACATGATAAGAAATCTAAGCATACAAATGCTTAAATATACCAATAAAATTAGTCACTTTTTCTTTAACACCTTGTTTACAGTGCACTAAATCAGTTAAGGAGATTTGAGGACCAATGCTGTTTTGAAATTGTTGGATAAAAGCATTAGAAATCTTGTGAAAAGAATCAATGGAATAAGGGGGTAATGAACATAACTATTGCAAGGCCTTATCTTGAAAGGTCCTAGTGAATTTTTGTTTCATAAACCTTTGATCAGGAGAGAAATCACTACATAATGTTTGGAATATTTTGACATGAGTCAAAGGATCACCCTTGCCATTATAAGTCTCAAGATGAGGAATCTAAAAGTAGTGTGGGATCATGCCATGAATGATATCCAAAGACAAAAGACTAGCAATGTCACATGTAGGAATTTTAAATTTGGATTGCATTAAAGAAGCAAGTTGTTGTTGCAAAGAAGACAAGGTTTGAGCTAGATTTTTGATGGTTGGATCATTAGAATGAATTATAGGAAGAGATGTGTTGGAGGTGTTTGTAATATTGTTGGACATAGCAGGAATGGTGGGATATGAAAAGGGCACATGATGATAAGTGAGCATGGTTTTAGGAAATGAAACACTTGGCATACTAGAAGGAAAAATAGGAGAACTAGGATTAGGAAGGCTCACATGAATAGGATTGGAAGGTTGAAAGGAAGTTGTCATGATAGGTGGAGGATAAGTAGAAATGGAGGGAATTAAAGTGGGAATAGGATTGGAAATTTCAACACTAGGAGGAGGTTGAGTGTATCCTATCTCCCGAGAAACTTCTTGAATGGGCTTAACATTTTTCTAAACAATTTGGGATAAGGAACAAAGGAAATCAATACCATGTTCATAATTTTGGATGTATTTCTTTAAACAACCAATCAAGGCTAAAGCTTCAGGATTGGAATGTTCTTGAATTAACCAATGTTCAAATTTGTCCATGTCTATGGAGAGATTTTGGATTTTCCTAGGAGAAACTCTTAAGGCCTCCTTTTCATCATGAGAAGAGTGAGATAAATTATTCTCAAGAGTTGGGGGAAGTTCATAGTTATGCATGTTGGTCTCACCAAGATTCAGAAAGAAAGAAGGCTCAGGATTAAAGGAACTCATATGTCTATAGCATCTCCTAACCGGAATACTATATGGAGGAATCAGAGTAATAATGCTCATGCAAGAAAGGAATGAAAGGAAAATGCAAAATATGTGTGATTAAAACTAGGAGATCACAACAGTAATGTAGTTTTAACCCTATTTTAAGATTAAAAGAAGTAATGTGTTGTTTGATTAAGGAGATATCCAAAATGTGTAAATTGTAGCACTATGATGTGAATACATACAACCGAGATGTAGATATCAAATGGATAAATAATTCACACAAAAGGGTCATCCAACAATCACATAAAAACAAGGTACCATGCATCGAGTTTACCAAAATGTATAGGGGAAAATGGCGAGCAATGCTAAGGTAGATATTACTCACCAAATTCATGTTTGTGTGTGGGTAGGAGGTGGGGCCTATATAGTTGGAAAATAGACAAACCAAAACTATTTGATTCCAATCTTGATTAGCACAACCCAAGATGAAGGGTACAAATGAAAAACTTTGATGTAAAGGGAGGAGGATAAGACCTATTTCTACTATTAAGGAATTAATGGATTTGACTAATTGATTAATGAACATGTATAGATCTGAAAATTCACTAAGGATTACTAATGCAATGATATATTGAAAGTGAATTCAATATTGGAGAAGGATTTGTGAACCTTGAAATTAATTATAAGGTTATATACCTTGAAAATGCAATATCTAGTCATAGAGATGTCGTAGACTGAAACTGTTCTAGGTCTGGGACCCTACCACTTGCAACTTTTGATTGTGAAAATTTAAGGCTTCCAGGAATAAGTCAACTTCTTAGGTACAAGTCAAGATTCAACTACACCCCTCTATTTGGGATTGTGTAATTTCCAATTTTGATCTACAAGATAACCCCCAAAATGCCTGAATCTAGTTCCGCAGATCCCGAAAACTGTTCCCGCACATCAAAAAAGGGAAATTGTTTGTGGAAAGTGGCTTGCCTTGGTCAAGCCACATTTAGGAATTAACCTTAATATATATATGGAAATGAAAATATGAAAAGAAAAGGAATGTAAATGTTTGATTCATCTTGTGGAAAACCCTCATGAACAGATGTAGCAATCACACAAATTCATGGAGATGCTTGCATTTGAACTTGGAATGGAAATGTAGGAAGATCAATGATGTCCTCACCATTGTATGAGATCCATAATCACCATCTCTAGATGATGAATGTAGTTATTCCAATTGAAGAAGAATGGAATGAACCTCCTTACGCCACTTGAGAAGTTCTCTACTTGGCCGTCATGGGGGAAAAATATTACATCAAAGGAAGGAGATTGACTTGCTTGAATGGATCTATGAAGAAGACTTGAAGACCTTGAATAGATGTCTTGCCTTCACCACTTGAATGCTTCAATACTTCAATGCTTATGATTGCATAATCTTGGAACAATTTCTTGATCATACCATTATGGTTCTATATGTAGGTTACAAAATGAGGGGACGAAGCATCCTTTTATACTCATTTTGAGATTTAAATGTGGGCAGGGTGACATAGAAAAGAAATGGGAAAGACATATGAAGAAGGGTCCCAACTTCGGGTTCTAGGCCCAATCAAGACAAACCCATAGGGGGATAAGTTGAAGTTTGACCTCACCCCTGGGGGTGTAGTCAAACTTTGACTCTACCCCTAGGTAAAAATGCCTAGGACAGGGTTGAGACCCATCGGGAATGTAAAAAGAGTCGAGAAAAAGGAAAAAAAAAAGGCATAACTGATAGTCAGATCTCAAAATCACCAAAATGGGGTTAATAGGTCCTAAAATACATCCAATTATGGGTGCTAAATTTTTAGGATGATACAAAAATTTAAAATAATAACTTTACTTTCAAAATGCTATTAAAAATTTCATGGTGGGTTTTAATTTCTCTATTACAAATAATTCTCAAAAAAATATGTAATGACTCTTAAAATGCCCATTAAAATGACTTAAGAGGCCTTGGTGGAATTTTGATTCCATATCTCAGAATTTTAAACAAAGAACAAGGACCTGTATCCAGGCTTTAAAACCCCACTTGCAGGCATCTTAATTCCTTATTATCTCTTAGAATATAGCTTCAAATTAAGCCTACGATAGCTCGAAATGTAAAGAATTAAAAAGCAATAGACCTAGGAAGAAAACAAATTAAAAAAATAATTCAACAAAGAAAAATCAATTTAAGAATTTAAGGTTTCCAAAAATGGAGTACCTTAGAGAGTTTGGGCTTTAAATTTATGATTTTTTTGTAGCTTTACCTAAATTTTGCGAATACAAAATGAAGGACAACAATTGGATTTGATTGGGGAACTACATTCAGTCATTAAAATAAACAAAAGTATTAGAATATAGAATCTCCAACTACCTTAGTATCCATTGGGCTACAAAGTCAAGCATCAAAGATAAAAAATGACAAAAATGATGACACGAATGATGCAAATAAAACCTAGTTAAAATAAAACACAAACTTGTGCAAACACACTTTTTAAAAACAATGAAAATCTACCTAATTAGAACTAGCCAACAATGAAACCTTTCAGACAAAACCATTCACCTACTTAGTAAAATAGCCGCCTTTTTTAGCAGCTTGCAGTACATTGCATGTTCAGAGGCAACTTTATATAGATGAACCATGAGAATTGGTACCCAAATTTGATGTAGCACTCTTTGGAAAAGATGAAAAAATTCAAATTCCTCTTCAAATGAAACAAATTTAATTGTGCTCCAAGATGAGTCCATGGATCCAATCTACTCTTGTTGAACTAAAGATGCTTCTTTGGTTTCTTCTTCAAAAGTATCTGCATGCTCATGTATAAGTGGAACTGCCAACGTTCGGTTGACGTCCCACCAAGTAAGATTTCTTATGGGACATCCCCTTGATTGAAAAAAGACTAATATTTTATTTCTAGTTGCAACTTTAACAACTGGTTCATCAACCATAGAAAACTCAAGATGATTGTGAAGATGTTGTTCATGTGGTTTAGATGAAGATACGACTTGCTGCCCACAAACCTAAAACTTGGGAAAGTCTTGGTTGTTCATGAGAAGTTCCTTTTCAATCTCTAAGGTAGGATGTTCATGCAAAGTGTATTCAAGTTCATGACCTTGAGACAAAAATGCAGCATTTTTAGCTTGATTAGGACTTTCTTGCATGTCCATATTTACATGTATGATGAAATGATTGTTTTCATTTGCTTGAACATTAGAAGAATGATTATCATCTTTCTGATTTTCTTCAACAACCTTATGAGAATGAAAAAAAATAAAATAAGAGTCACCATCTATGTCTTCTTCCTTTTCTTGAAAGAGAATACAAAAATCACTAGAATCAGATTCAGTATGGTTCATTGTTGCCTTCATTGATGGTGCCTCAATAGAAATATTCCTTGGCGATGAAACTAAATTTTGTTGATTCCTACGAGAAGGACTATGAGAAAAATTTGGAAGAGGCTTCCTTTTTACATCCTTGTGATAAAAAAGAACATACCTTGAGATATTTTATTTTTTGAGGGCAAGCAACTCATTTTCCAACCTCTGCACCGCAAGATCTATCCGTGTGACGGAAGAAATGAATCCAAAGATTTTTTTTCATCAAACCCACTCACTTATATTTTTATCTACCCAACAAGAATGAGATCATCCTTGATTTCAATTTCCAAAGTATGTATGGTTGCAAGAGTAGCTAAGGCTAATCTTATTAACAAAAAAATGACTTTGAGAATTGAAAAAGAAACACTTTAAATTTGAAGTTGTAAGCTAAGAAACAATTGGAATTATTAATGTCAACTTGTTGAAATGAGTGAAAAATTCATGCATAGGCATGTGAGATGCCCTCTTCAATTGAGCAAGATGGGCCAAATAGGGTATGAGAATCTTCACAAGGCTTGAACCTTTCTTCAAACATGGCTATGAGAGTAGTCCAGTTTGTGATAGTGTATGGTGAAAGATGGTAAAACTAGTCAAAAACCATGCCCTTGTGTTCAACACCATGAACACCACTGCAATGTAAAAATAAACAATATGTTCATTAGGATGTTTTTTTCCATCACTGAAGAAATTGGGAAAATTCTTTCGTGAGCCATCAAGAAGAGAATGTATAGGTAGAGTCAAATTCAATAGACTAAAAGCATTTCCCCAAGGACCATGGGCAGTCATTTACATATCCTTGGTAAAATCTTGAAAACTTACAAGATATCAAATTACAATGAGTAGGACATGGGTATACTTCAAACAAAAGTGCACGACTTTTGAATGTGTATAATGTCCCCAACATAGTCACTAAAACTATTGGGTGGCAACTTTGTAAGTCACTATGACCACAACTTACAAAAATGTAGATGTTCTACAATCGACAGTTTTTAGCATCAATTGAAAAACAATGGTTTCATCTACAACATTGGAATACAATCTCTCCTACTTATCAGGGAAGGCTACCCCCTCGTATTTTTATCAGAATCAACAAAACACTTAAATACTATTTACATTAGGTCAAATTAGGGTGGGACATTCATCCTATTCTCCTATTTCAGAATAGATGTTACTATTACAATAAAATCTTAAAACAATAGTGTAACTCACTTAAAAAGTATCTATTGCAACAAGTATTTTGATAAATCGAAGATTAGACGTAAGAATAATCTTCAATGTATCTGTAAAGGGTAAAATTGGATGGTCTTTTAAATAGGGTTTTTAACAATGGGGATTTGCATATAAAAGAGACCCTATGCCATATTTAACCATTTACATTTAAATGTAATAATAAGGGATGTAAAGTTGGAAATGTTTCCAAAGACTAATGGAGTAAAATACATACCTCACATTATAGAAGATCTGGAAATACCCTTTTTTTGATGCCTGTGTCGAGTTTCTGGAAATTTTGCAACCAGATCTGGAACAAAAATGCAGAGATGAAGAAAACCCAAAAATCTTTTCCAAATCTGACTTAGTTCTGATTTTGACACAAAAATGAATGTCACTTTTGATCCAAAATTTCTGATTCTGACCCAGAATCTCCGATTATGACCTAGAATAGAATGTCAATTTTGACCTAGAATTGAATGTCGTAGCTGACCCAAAATGTTTGATTCTGACCCAGAAAGTCCTATTCTGACCCAGAATAGAATGTCGATTCAGACCTGCAACTCCTGAAACAACGACTGTAGATATCTGAAAAAGGGGGTTTTGGGGTGGCTATAGAGGGTTTTTCCTTAGTCAAACCCCCATTTTGGTGGTTTCCACCTCCATGAATAGACGAATGTAATAGAATGTATGTGTGTGTCGCTCTTAGAAAGAGCTTTGAATGTATAATGCCAAGATCTAATCCTCTATATTGAAACCCTAGCATGAATTGAAAATGAGAGAGAAATACATAGATTTGAATATGATAAAGAAAGCATACCAAGCTCCCAAGGATAAAGTATTCCTACCAAACTCACAATCTGTAGTTGCTACCTCATGATAGTATCTTTTGAATGCTTGAATGTTGAAAATGGTAGATCCAAGAAGAAGGAAGGAAGGAAGAACTCTTTCTTGCTCCAATGAAGATCCACAATAGCTTGTCCACAAAAATGCTTGTATGTATTAAGGAATCATCATATCTTGTCCTTCTATATCATCCTCTTGCATTATTTCATCATCATCATGTCATAATCATAATTTCATCATGTCCAAATGAAGGCAAAAGAGAGTGCTTATATAGAGATCTCAAGATAGAAATCCTAGGGTAATGCAAGGGACCCAAATTCAAATTTCACCTTGAATTATGGTCTAATTAAAATCACCAAACAAGGAGGGGATGTATTAATTCAAATATTAGAGAAAACGCTTCTGCACCCAGACCTAGGGACCTATTTTTAAGTTTAGGGCCCCGATATATTTTAGATCTGAAAGCGGGGACCAACACCTGACAGAGGTCAAAATCGACCTCAAAATTGACCTAGGTCAAGGTTGACCTTGTTTTTGATGTAGGTAAAAATCAACCTCAACGCTGACTTGAGGTTTCAGGCAGGTCACCTTAGTAAATTTGCAAGATTCCCAGGTCAGTCAGGGACCTAGGAAGGTGATAAAACTCACCAGAGTGCTGGGGAGAGGCACAAAGGCCATAGAAGAGGTATGATGAAGATTAGGAGAGCCAGTACATAGGTTATACCTAAAAATAAAGCCACAAAGAGGGAAAATAAGGAGGATCCCTAGGATCCTAACCCTAATTTAACCTAGAAATGCAGAATCAAGTGTAGATGCATCCTAAATGCAAATCTAATATGCAAGTGTATTAAATGAGGGTGATAAACCTACCAAAATGGAAGTGATTCCATTTTAAGATGATACATTTACCCCTCATTTTAGCTTAGATATGACACTACGTGAATATGCAAGCTAAAGTAAGAAAACATCATAAAATAAAAAGGATATAGCCAAGTCCTCAACGTAGAGATCTTGCAAGATACCATTAGTACCCACACTCTGTAGCACACAAGGTTAATGAAAATCCATAGAGAACCTAAGAATTACTAGGATGTATTTGAGAAGTTCATAGAGCCCCTTATGCCCCCCTATTTCGACTTACTAATTCTGAAAGGTGAAACAGGGTGATAAGGTTAGACCTATACACTAGATATGCAGTTTATTGAAAAGTCCTTTCCTAAAACAATTAGAAGGATTTATAACCTTCCTAAACTAATTCAAGGGGTTAGGTATCTAAATCACAATTCCAATGCCACTGACGACACTAAAAAAAGAGCTACCGAACTCAAGTTATGATGAAAAGAGTGAATGTCTATCTAAATGCATATGATGGAAAATTTGAATTTAACCTAAGTAAATTCAAATGAAACCCTAATAAAACCCTAATTTGTAGCTATAAATAAGAGAAAGAAACACTTACCTTCTCATTCTTACCATTTTCAAATTTTAGGAAAAGAAGCAGAATGCCGAAGAGAGAAGAACTTCGAGCGAGCTGCATGAAGATCCTGAGAGAGTGCCTAGCCAATGGACAACCACTACCTGAGGTAAGTTCATTGTTTTGATATTTGTGGTTGTAAAATTCATTTTTTCATAGGTAAGGTCGACCCTAACCCAGTTATGTTGACCTTGACCCTTTATGGTTGACCATAGCTGGGAAGATCTCACCCTTTCTGGGGATAAGGTCGACCCTGACCCAGAAAGGTCAACCTTGACACAAAAAGGTCGACCTTGACCCAAAAAGGTTGACCTTGACCTGGTCAAGTGAGTATTATAGTTTCATGATGATAGAGTATTGATATGATGTTGTTTGTGCTAATAGGATCTTGTCCATCTTCGAGAGCACCCCTTTGGAGGGCTATTGCTGACTATCAAAGAGAACTTGTCCAAGCTACAACATGATGAGATACAAATATTGAGAGATGTAGGACTGTACTGGGTAGTAGTCCTACCACAGATGAGGTTCCATCAATCCATGATATTGGCCATGATAGAGAGGTGGGATGAGGATACTTGTTCTTTCCATCTTCCCTCAAGAGAGATCACGACCACACTGGAGGATCTGCATAGGATCCTATGAATTCTAGCCTAAGGCAATTATGTCAGACCAAGAGGGCAGTGGGGTCCTAATGAGGTCCTCTCAAATGGGGAGTATTATTTAGGAAAAGTACCATACATGAGGACCCAGGAAGATCAGATCAGTCTATCAACCATACTAGTAGGCCCAACACCTTTGGTGTAGAAAGTGATGTCGTGTATACTCTGTTTAGTTGTAATACCCAACACAAAGGGTACAATATTTTTATTACCATTCACTCATCTCATATGTAGGATGGAGGGTGAAAAGAATGTCTTCTCATGGGGTCACAACATGTTAGACCATCTCTACCATGAGTTGTGTCAGTTAGTGAGATACCAACAGGAGAGTCTCACAATATGTACCTTGCTACAGGTTTGGATGTTTGAGCATTACAAATGTACACAACTACATGGTGTTTTAGTGATGGTAGATGTGAGCACACCAAGATCCTTTGCCTACCCACTAAAAGATGTCTAATAGTATGAGGATATCCTCTTTTGGAGGGTATGCCTCAACTATATACTAGGTATTGATGTGATATGGAGACAATACTGTCAGATAATAGAATGGCCAGATACTCGACAGTAGCTGAGACACTCACAGTAGCACAAGATGCTAGAGGGTCCTACCAGTCATGTAGTGATATCATATTACTATGACAAAGTGATGAGACAATTTGGTCTGATATAGGGGGTCCCTAGAATAGTACCTCAGTATGTACACCCGACTAGATACTATCAGAGACTCAACGCTATACATTGACCTACAGTAGCAGATATTGTAGATAGCGAGACAAATGAGGCCGAGGATATAGAGGTAGCTCCCGATGTACCCTATTCAAGAGTTAGTAGAGAGTATATCAGATATGGGAGTCTATAGGGAACCAACCCCATATTTCCTAATGACTATCCCACAGGTGAGCTAGGTATGTCAGAGAGGACACACTGAGGTACTGACATACTAGTGGAGGAGGAGGAGGATCAAAGAGACGAGGAGGATCCCATCTCCGAGGGAGATCCTATGGAGGAGGAGAGATCAGATGAGAGAGAGAAGAGTTTAGAGAAGAAGAGGGAGCAGGGGAAAGAGCATAGGAGATGCTCCTAGGTGATAGTACAAGTGTAGATGAGCGTGTTGTCTATGCTGTACCGTTGAGATCATGACAACCTCCCCGTGCTTGTATAGAGACACCACCACTGAGACCAAGACATAGAGAGCATGGAGAGAAGTCACTCCATGCCCCCACCATCTAGATCCTTTAGTGATGATCAGGAGGGAGATCCATGTATGAAATATGCATTATATTTGGATATTTTAACTGAACATTTTAAAAAGTACTAAAAGATAAATATGTTTGAATTCTCCAGCTAGCATAGTGGAATGGAGGAGCTTTATATCCGAGGTCCTGAAGGATACATTTATATCCTACTGACTTTTAGCTAGTGAGTGAGAGTCCCTCATTGGATAGAGAGATCCTGACAGACATGTGGATGTTTTTTCATGCGTCTAGCGAGAGCTAAGGTTATGCAGAGAGAGAAGAGAAATTGATAGCTGACGCCCAAGAATGTAACTATGAGATGATCATGTTGAGGAGCCACACACATAATAACATACCAATATCCTTAGCTTCACATGATAGATTAGAGAGAGATAGGAGTCATCAACCCTCAGAGCGTAGAGATAGAGATTGATAGATAGGGCACATGTGCCATATATGTATCAAATTCATAGAAGTTTATATGTGAAAAATTTTCTTTGCCCAGTTAGTTCTGTGATTGATTACTATATTTTTCACCAATACACAAGTAAAATTAATAGAAATAAAGAACGAAGTCATGTATGAATGTATTCAAATCACATAACCTCTAAAACAGACAGACATAACTATTCTATAAGGAATACATAAATACACAAAGAAAGAATGATGTACTAGGGATAATAATACTTGAGATGCATAATATTAATAGGTTCCTTAAGAGGGACACCATTCATATCAGAAATCTTATAAGCACCTGAAGCAAATTCCTCAATTAACACAAAAGGTCCAAGCCAACTAGGGCTGAACTTCCCTTTTTCACTAGGTAAAGCATTCACATTCCTTTGATTCTCATACAAGACTAAATCACCTACTGAAAATGACCGTTCAATCACCTTATGATTATACTATTTCTGAAGTGATTTATGATAAGCCTTTATATGTTCCAAAGCATTTATCTATTGTTCATCCAACATTTCTAATTCCCATAATCGTTGTTCCCGAAAAGTATCCTTGTCGATTATCCCATGAAATGAAAAATGTAAAAAAGGTATTTCTAATTCTAAAGGTATAATAGCATCAGTACTATAGACAAGATTATAAGGAGAAGTACCTGTGGTAGTACAAACACTAGTCCTATAAGCCCATAAAGCATAGGTATGTTGGGTATGCCAATCTTTCGCAAGCTTATTAACTATTTTCCTTAAGACTTGCTCAATAAATTTATTTGATGCTTTAGCTTGACCATTAGATTGAGGGTAGTAGGGAGTAGAAAATCTATGTTGAATACAATATTTCTCCAAGAATTTTGTGACTTCTCTATTCTTGAAAGAAGTGTCACTATCCAAAACTATCGTTGAAGGAATACCAAACCATGCTATAATATGATTAAGGATGAAATCACAAATAACATCCATTGTAGTAGAACAAAGAGGAATAGCTTCCACCCACTTCGTAAATTAATTTGTAGCTGTCAGGATGTATGTATGTCCTTGAGAAGAAGTTGGTGAGATTTTTCCAATAAGATCAAAACCCAAAATACTAAAAGGCCATGGAGCAACTTGATTACGAAGCTCACAAGCATGAGCATGAATTAAATTACCATGTTGCTGACACTGAGGACACTTCTTAACAAACTTAAAAGAATATTGTTCCATTGTTTGCCAATAGTATCCCATTCTAAGAAGTTTATTGACTAAAGAACCAAAATGAGATTCTGCTAAAGCTATTGGAATTTTGGTTCTACCAAGACATCTTAATAGCAAACCATTATAAGAGTGTTTGTAAAGTGTACCTCCCGAAATGATATAACATGCTGCAAGATTCCTAATATGATTACACATGTTCCTTGTTGCTAATTTTGGAAAAGTACTAAATTTCAAAAAATGAAAGATATGCGAATACCATTCATCCAAATGCAAGTTAAAACAATCAGTAATAACCTTATTAGAAATTGCAGGGTGTTTAAGAGTATGTATAGTAAATTGAAATTCTTCAGCATTATTCTCGAGACAAACTAAAGAAGCTACGTTTTCCATGGCGTTCACATGTCGATTATATTTCCTAGGTAAAGTCTGAATTGTATAAGAAGAGAATTGTGAAAGAATATCAAGAGCCAAATCTCTATATTCCATCATTTTATCATTCTTATTCTGATAACCTCCTTTGATTTTTTCCACAATAAATTGTGAATCCCCATAGATTTCCAAGTTTTTAATATGAAGGGATGCAACTGCTCGTAAGCCAGCTATAAGAGCTTCATATTCTACAATATTGTTAGTACAAGGAAAGGTCAATTTATATGACATAGGGATCAGTTTCTTTGTAGGAGGGACCAAGATAATGCCAACACCAGAACCTGTCTTACATCTAGAACCATCAAAATATAATTCCCAAACATCCTCTTGCATAGTAGCTATAATGCTCTCATTAGGGAATTCTATTGAGGTAACGCATGTATAAGAATGAGGACAAGGAGCTTCATCTAAATAATCAGTTAAATCTTGTCCTTTAATTGAATTTTGAGAAATGAAATTAAGATCAAATTCTATAAGTAAGATCACCCACTTTGCCAAACGGCCAGAGAGATCAGTCTTGGAGAAAAGGTGTTTTAGAGGATCAAATTTAACAATCACATTGACCTCAACATTCAATAGGTAATGTTTGAGGTTTTGACAAGCATAAAATAAATCCAATCATTGTATTTCCAAGTTGGTATATCTCATTTCATAATCAATTAAAGTATGACTAATGTAGTACACTAGTCTTTCTTTACCTTCACTATCATGTTGAGCCAACAACTCACTCACGACATTTGGAGTAGCGGAAGTATATAGATAAAAGGGTTTATTAAATTGAGCAGGTTACAAAATAGGAGGATTGGCCAGATAGTCCTTAAATTGCTCAAAGGATCGTTTACATTCCTTATTCCAAGAAAAAATGGTATCTTTTCTAAGAAAGGAAGTGAAAGGAGCAGTTCTATCTACTAAGTGAGAAACAAAGTGACGAATGGCTTGAATTTTTCCTTGTAAACTGCGTAATTGAAAAATATTCTTAGGAGGAGGCATGTTAACAATAGCATCAATATTTTTATTATCAAACTCTATGCCTCACTTAAAGATTATAAATCCTAATAATTTACCAGAGTCAACTCCAAAGGCACATTTCTTAGGATTCAATCTCATATTATAACTCCTAATTCTTTCAAATATTTGTTGTAAAAATAAAAACATGATCCTCTCTTTGTATATATTTTTCCAAGATATCATCCACATAATCTTCCAGAATCTTATGAATGTAATCATGAAAAATCAAAGTCATAGCGCGCTAATAAGTTGCTCCCGCATTTCTTAATCCAAAAGGCATCATGACCCAATAGAATGTTCCCCAAGGTGTTATAAATATGGTCTTAAGTTGGTCTTTGATAGGAATAAAGATTTGATTATAACCCAAAAAACCATCCATAAAAGACAATAAAGCATGACCCGCTGTTGAATCCACAATCATATCAATATTAGGTAATGGTAAATGATCTTTTAAAAATGCCTTATTTAAATCTTGAAAGTTAGTGCACATCCTTATCTTATTTTCTCCTTTAGAAACAACCAGAATATTGGAAATCCATTCAGAGTAATTAATAGAGAGGATGAACCCAACACTTAATAATTTTTCAATCTCGGCCTTAACTAATAAGGCAATGCCTAGATTCATCTTTCAGATTTTTTGTTTCACAAGTTTAGCATTAGGTTTTAGAACAATATTGTGAGTAACAATCTTAGGATCTATACCCGACATATCAGAATATGTCCAAGCAAATATATCCTTATATTAAAGCAAGAGGGAAACCAATTGATCATGTTCATCTTGATTCAAAAATTTCCCAATTTTGATTGTCTTGTCAAATTCATTCACATCCACTTGAACTTCAATATTCTCAGTTATTAAAAAATTACTTTGCATGGGAGAATCCATTGGCAAATGAGAAATATCTTGTTCATCATGTTCTCCAAAATAGGCTTCATTATTCAGACAATAGGGTTTTCTTCTTTTATGATGAAACATAGGTAGATCCTGATAAGATCCTAAAAAATTTTCTAGGGCTTCATCCTCAGGAAACTATCCAAACTAGGTTTTTGATCCATGTTGAGGAGAAGCGGATTAACCAACTTCAAATGTGAACCATAGATGTGATTGATATTAAGAGGAAAAGACGATGGTTGTTTATAAGGATTGAACCCTAACCCATACATATAATCATAAACTTCATTGTCCAAGGGCACTTGTATGGCTTGTTCATATTTACCACATCCTTTCCTGTTGAATCCTAATTTCTTGAATAGATGATAACCATAACCATATCTATCAACCATATCAGATTGAGTCAAAGGAGTGACATATGTCACAATGTCATAGAAATCTGGTTTTATTGTCTCAATTGTTTCTTCAAGTGAAGCAACAACAAAGTTACTTTTTAATTCCTCAGAAAGTGGGGAAGGAGTAAAAACTTATTTTTCAAACCCACTTTGTTGTTTCATAAATTCTAAATCAGAAAATTTATATTCTCCCATAAAAGAAGGATTAAAGTCCAATGTTACCCAATCATCTTCGGTCAAAGAAGAAGATGGAGTTTTAGTTTGTTTAAATTTAGGTGGTTGCTTAGGTTCCTTACTTGGTTGTATAGGTTCAAAAACCTTAGCATATTCCGCATTTAGGCAAGGATTCGGCGCATCATCCACATGTAGTGTATACATAAAATTGTTATAAATGAACCTAACCTTATGATGAAGATTAGAAGGAACTGCATGCATAGTATGTAACTGAGGTCTTCCTCACAGAAGGTTATAATTGAGACGTCCATGCATAACATGAATAGGTGTATTGAGAAGAACTAGACCAACCTTAATTGGTAGCATAATAATGCCCAAAGTTTTCTTTGCAATATTATCAAATCCACAAAGAGGGATATTATTTGGTTTAATGGTTGTAAGATTGACCTTAATTTCCTTAAGCATATCCATGCTACAAACATTAAGCCCATATCCATTGTCAATTAATGTTCTATGAAGGATGCTCTGATTAATAGAAACAACAACCATAAGCGCATCTCATTGATTCTTCACCTCAAGAGAAGGTAAATCATCATCGCTAAACACAATAGGAGGTAAAAAAGGAATAATATGCATGCACTCCAAAAATGAATTGATATTATCTTGGTTAGGAGGCGGAGAAGGAAGAGTAGATAAAGCTTTTTGCAAAGCCTCATGATATGTAGGAGAAGTTTTAATCAATTCCCATAAAGATATCTTAGCTAGAGTAGTGCGTAATTGCTCAAATAAGTCATACTCCTTAAAGGAAGAAGGTAACCTAGGTGCTTGAGGAAGCACGGGTTGAGAAGGAGGTAAAGAAGATGGAAAAATAGGTTGAGGATTATTCCGTGTGTGATAAGCATGTGAAACAGAATCTGTGTTATCAAATAAATCCAAAGGATATCTAGGTTTACCCTTGATACTTATTTAAGGACATCCTTTTACCATCATCAAAGGTTTAGGATATAATATTTTAGGTGCATCAATGTTGCAAATAGTGGAACATGAAGGTAACCATGCACACACCTATGGTAAAGGTCAATTGGAGAGGTTGTGGAGGAGGATGAAATAGGAATACAATCAATGGATATCTCATTCAAACCATTTTCATCCTCACTTTCATGTACCTTATGAAGGGATCTATCCTCTTGTGCAATAAAAGTGTCATCAAAGTATTCAAAACAAAAGTCATACATGTTGAACACAAATTAAAATTACAAGCATGTAAATGTTTTTGTGTTTTTAAAGAAATTTCAAATTTTTAATATATTTTTGATATATGAATGCAAGAGGATAAAAGAAATCTACTTCTATATGCATGCAAGATCTAACATAAAATATAAATCTAACACCAAAAAAGAAAGAGTTTTCTATCACAGGTTCACCAAAATGTAAAGGGTAAAATTGGATGGTCTTTTAAATAGGGTTTTTAACAATGGGGATCTGCATATAAAAGAGACCCTTTGCCATATTTAACCATTTACATTTAATTGTAATAATAAGGAATGTAAAGCTGGAAATGTTTGCAAAGAATAATGGAGTAAAATAAATACCTCACATTATAGCAGATCTAGAAATACCCTTTTTCTGATGTTTGTGTCAAGTTTTTGGAAAATCTGCAACCGGATTAGGAACAGAAACACAAAGGCAAAGAAAACCCAGAAATCTTTTCTGAATCTGACTCAATTCCAATTTTGACCCAAAAATGAATGTCACCTTTGACCCAAAATTTATGATTATGACCTAGACCTAGAATCTCTGATTCTGTCCCAAAACAGAATGTCGATTCTGACCCATAAATGAATGTCGTATCTGACCCAGAAAGTCCAATTCTGACCCAGAATAGAATGTCAATTCTGACTTGCAACTCCCGAAACAACGACTGTAGATATCTAAAAATGGGGGTTTGGGGTGGCTATGTAGGGTTTTTCCTTAGTCAAACCCCTATTTTGGTGGTTTCCACCTCCACGAATAGCCAAATGTAATAGAATGTATGTGTGTGTCGCTCTTAGAAAGAGCTTTGAATGTATATTGCCAAGATATAATCCTCTAGATTGAAACCCTAACATAAATTGAAAATGAGAGAGAAATACATAGATTTGAATATGATAAAGAAAGAATACCAAGCCCCCAAGACTAAATTATTCCTACCAAACTCACAATCCGTAGTTGCTACCCCATGATAGTATCTTTGAATGCTTGAATGTTGAAAATGGTAGATCCAAGAAGAAGGAAGGAAGGAAGAACTCTTTCTTGCTCCAATGAAGATCCACATTAGCTTGTCCACAAAAATTCTTGTATGTATTAAGGCATCATCTTCTATATCATCCTCTTGCATTCTTGCATCATCATCATGTCATAATCGTAATTTTGTCATGTCCAAATGAAGGCAAAAGAGAGTTCTTATATAGAGATTTCAAGATAGACCTCTTAGGGAAATGCAAGGGACCCAAATTCAAATTTCACCTTGAATTATGGTCCAATTACAATCACCAACCAAGGAGGGGATGTATTAATTTGATTATTGGAGAAAACACTTCTGCACTTGAATCGAGGGAGCTATTTTTAAGTTTAGGGCCCTGATATGTTCTAGATTTGAAAGAGGGGACCAACACCAGATAGAGGTCAAAATTGACCTCGACCTTGACCTAGGTCAAGGTTGAATTCAACCTTGACCTAGGTTAGGGTCAACCTTGATTTTGACCTTGGTCAGAATCGACCTCAACCCTGACTTGAGGTTTCAGGAAGGTCACCTTAAGAAATCTGCAAGATTCCCATGTCAGTCGGGGACCTAGGAAGGTGAGAAAACCCATTAGAGTGCTAGGGAGAGGCACAAAGCCCATAAGAGAGGTATGATGAAGATTAGGAGAGCTAGTACATAGGTTCTACCTAAAAATAAAGCCACAAAGAGGGAAATGAAGGAGGACCCATAGGATCCTAACACTAATTTCACCTAGAAATGCAGAATCAAGTGCAGATGCATCCTAAATACAAATCTAATATGCAAGTGTACTAAATGAGGGTGATAAACCTAATAAAATGGAAGTGCTTCTATTTTAAGATGATACAATATCAAAACTTTGTGTAACCAAGAAACTCATGAAACCTCAAAGTCTTTACATGACTCCTTATGAAATTTGAGATCAAGAATGAAACATGTGTAGCTCAAAGTCTCCAAGCACGTATTTCACCTTGCATGCACAACCAAAGAAAATGAAGCAAAAAAAATTATACAAGATATTCCCTTTCTTGAGCATCCTATATTAATCTTAGATTTGATAAAAAACCCAAAGTCTCCAAGATCAATCCTGAAACCAAATTATAACCCTAAACGCAATATGGAACTCAAATTCTGCAAAATTGGGTTCAAATCCCTCTTGAATGAAAGAAAAAAACTCACAATCAATATCCAGAAAATGTCATCACATCACACTTTGAATAAACACAAAGTTTGAAATCAAGTTGCCTTTTTTATTGAAATAAATTTAATTTACATCCAAGCTCAAAGTATTAGAGTGCATATACAAACTGGCAAGGTTTTCTTGCACTGCCAAAAGATAAAACTACAAAGAAAACCCTCCTTTATTTATAGGTGATGGGCTAAGAGAAAAATGTGGGAGAAATCTAACAAAATTTGACCTATTCTAAAACTAACTTTGACTTATTCAAACTGCAAGTCCTAAAGTACTTGACCTGCAATTTGATTACATATAACATCTTTACAGGTGAAAAGGTCACTTGCAATTACAACTTATTTCCCAATTACATGTAATTTGTCAATAAAAAAATTACAAAATGCATGATGAAAATAAACTAAGTTCCTGACAAGACCCGACCTCTACTACATCATACTTTTTCAGTCTTAATGCTACTACAAGATGTTCCATGATTGATGTGTTTTGATTTGGTGGAAACATCTTGGAATAGGAACCTACATTTTGGATCATCTCTCATCACAAAAGGCTTTATTGGAAAAAAATATTTCAATGCTTATTTCCATCTTTGCCTTGAAATCATTCTATGTACACAATCATTCCACCGCCCATCCCTTTTCTTGTATGGATCGATCATGTGATTATTATTGCCTCGTGCCACTCTTTAGTCTTGGAATCTGTTTGCAAAATAAGACCAATGCCATGATCTGTTGATTGGGTGGATCATATGGGAAAATAGGAGAAGTTGTAGATCTTTCTTCCAAGCTATAAATTTGTAAATTTGGAGCTATGCATGTTTGACAATCGAAACTTCAGAGAAAATGGAAGGAATCAACTTTTCAAATGGGGAAAAAGATGAATTACAAGGTTTTTCTTGAGTGTTACAAGCGAATGAAATGCAAGTATTTGGTATGGAGATGAGGTGAAAGTGTGTATATATACAAGTGGGGTTACTTCTTGTATGTGATGAAAACCCACCTATTGGAAGCAAGCTCAGACATACAAATGTTAGAGATAAAAGACATACAAACTACATTAACATATCAAAAACATACTCCAAACACAAGTTTTTCACCACAACCTTAAATGAGCCAAACAAGAGAACCCAAGCCTTGTTTATTTTCTCTTAGAGAGGGTTTTGGGTGTGCTATCCCAACACAATCTATAAAACCCACTTGATTCCAAATGACAAGATGCAAAGTAAATGCAAAATACAATGATATGATATTGAATAACTCAAGAACTAGTTATAGAGAACTAGTCTCAAGCATTCAATGGATGATATAAGAGTGGATGATAAAAAATAACTACCAAGATCTAGTATTGAAAGAAAAATATAAATTCAATTACCATGATTGAATGTAAACAGCTACCAAACAAGGGTTAGTACAAAAACTCTAAATGCAAGCAAGATAATTCTAAGCACAAACTAGCATGATAACAATGCAAGAAAATAATGGGTGATTTACTCTTGGAAAGGCTCCTATTTATAGGATTTTGGAGGGCTTGGGTGAGGTGGAGCACGTGTGGAATCCACATAGATTCCACATGAGGGACACATAAGCCATGCAAGAGGCCAAGTTTGCACACATGTTTTCTCACACATGTGAGCAACTTGAGATGTGATGGGTCAATGTGTACTTAATGTACACATGTAAGAGATCTTGTAAGAGATGTGTAAGAGGTGTCATAGATCTAGTCCAAAAAAAAACTTTTAGAAAGTGTAAGAGAGTGTCATCAAGGTTGTAAGAAACCTTGTTGGCACAAAACTAGCATTATTTGAAAGTAATTTTTTTTGAAATTTGCTGACACATGTGTGAGAAAATAATTAGGACTAATTGGTGTAGGAATCCTAAAATTAGCCTAATTAACCTTAGTTAATTAGTTACTAGGCCTATTTGGTGAGAGTGATGTGATGGATGGTAGGAACTAGGTTTAGATTTAAATTAATCCAAATTATATTTAGACTAATTATGGTTTAGAAGAATTTGAGCATGTGAGGGAATAAATAAATTAAAATTTATTTAAAAAGGGATTTTAATGCGGGGAACTATTAAATGAAATTTAATTCATTTAGAGGGCAAGTATTTAAATTAAATTTGAATACTTAAAAATAATGAACTTCATTTAATTAAATAAGTGGAAGAATATAACAAATATAATGAATTAAAATCAATTATAATGTTACGAGGGATGATTTTAGGCGACTACATTTTGCCCCTCTTTGATGCAGCGTCGATAATGGCTTCACGTCAAAGAAAATAAAACAAGATGCCCTAGAGAGAACAAAAAATCCTAGGGTGACAATTGTGAATGGGTGTGCCCCCTCGAGAAAATAATAGAAAAAATAGTTTTTGTAAAATTTTCTCAAAAAAATGAGGCAGAAAAGATAGAGAATGGACAATTCCATGACTTATGAGGGGATTTGGAAATAAATGGGGTGAAAAATAGGTCCCAAGGGGCCTATAGATAGGCTATGGGAGCCCTAGGAGAGGATATTTTCATTTACAAAGAACCAAAAATGAGTGGACAATGAGAGCAATGACAGACCCACAAGATCACATGCATCTTAGAGAGCGCATTCAGACATACCAGCGGGTCGCGGATGCAGGACCACCGGTGAGTTCAACCCCCTAGCTTAGTATTTTATTTAAAAATCACATTTATTATTGAATTCATATTATTTTAGTGGGGAAACCAAGTTTTAGGGTGGAGACGATGATCAGTGGATCATCGTCTGCGCAGACGATGATCGAACGATTGTCATCTTTGCAGACAACGATCGATCGATCATCATCTGCAAAGAAAAAAATAGGAGGATGCAAATGACTATGTAGAATAGTCATCTGCATGGAGTATGGTTAACTAATTTGACCATTGGTAGGTTCCCAGAGGGGTGATCACCGATCGACGTCTCCGCAGATCGGCGTATACACCGATCAACGTTTACGCGGGTCAATCGGCGTATGTGTCGATTGACCCAAAAAATGAAGGGAAGATAGGGTGGAGGGAGAAAAATAGATGTTAAGGGGGACAAAGTGCCCCAGACATAAGACAAAATGACAAATAAGATTGACTTTGGTGTGTGCAGGAGGATATACGACCTTTTTGGTCTTGGGAGACCTGACTAGAGACCATGGAGCTCAGAGACCAGCCGACACCAACAGAGTGGGGGAAGGTCACGTTATGCAGCCTTAAACATGTTTACTTGTGGCTGTGGTTGAGAGAACATAATGGGATCATGACTTCTCTGATCGAGAGGTGGCATAGTCCCACCTCTAGCTTTCACTTCCTGACAGGGGAAGCAATGATTACTTAATTGGATGTGTGGCAGATATATCGTGTGCTGATCTAGGGATTGATACCAAAGTATGTTTAGGAGGGATTTGAGCCCTAGTTAGAGGCGGCTTTTGGGTGACCACATGCACAAATTCCTACTATGCGACATTGGCTATCATGGAAGGTTGCAATGGTAGTGTGACCACGGCTACGTCAGGTAGCACTTTATTTAGCAAGATTAATCAGAGGGCGGATGATGCCCGACCATGTAGGGCATGGTTTTCCAGTGGGGTGGGAAAAAGTATTGAGTACCATGGTAGAGGATGAGGGAGATCACTATTGTTGAGGGTACACTATCCATGGTAAGATATACTATGACCTTCACATATGCGCCTACCAGAGGGGCAGGACTCTTGGAGCAGGAGTGACACTTCTGTTAGTATGGTCATAGGAGCATATTGTGGTGATATGCCCCATCAAGAGACACAAGAAATGAGTGACTTATGAGTCATTTTCCTGTAGATATCCACCACCAATCAGGTATGAGTTGACAGACTCAATTGGACACTAGAGACAAACTTTAAATGAGATGGTGAGGTTTGACTAGAATCCATATGCAACATTTGAGGCATGGGGATACTAGATCTTATAGTAGCAGGATTAGACAGAGGATGGATGGCTAGATCAATATGTTTTTAGATATGTTCAAATAGATTGCTAGCTTATTAGGAGGACAATGTTCGGTATATGTTGCCACGTGTATGGAGGCAATTTGGACAGGTATAAGATGCTATACAAGATGGGTTCCTACATCTACTGGTCCCATGAGAGGTGGGGAGTCTGTGGGGTATCGGGGTAGATTTGAGAGGAGCCCAAGCCTCATGGTTAAGGATGGTGCTGCTGCCATGGCAGTAGGGAAAGATGCAGTGGTAGCTGCAGGTGTTACACCAGACTATTAACAGTGGTGGTCCATACATAGACCAATTAGGTTGATTGTCCCTAGGGTGATACCAACAGGTGAGAAACTTGTTGGATGGCAGGATGGAGCTGGGGTAGACAAAGATGATGATGGTGATGATGATGATGGAGGAGGAGACAAAGGAGGAGAGGGGAGGAGAGGGCACTGAGAGTGGAGGCTTAGAGGTGATGGGGACATGTATAGGTTCCTTTGGATAGGGCATCGCCTAAGATATAAGCATAAGGGCCACTAGGATATGGAACACATGGTCCATAGGTGCATGCACTAGTTCAGGCACCGCAAAGGCCTTTACAGGGATAGGGGCCATCGACAGGGTATATTGCTCAGGATGTGCACGACACCGTTTTCATTTAGTGAGACAGCTTGGAGATAGAGCTGAGATAGGTACAGGGGCTGCTAGCCTAACTGCAAATATATGAGGGAAGCATACAGAAAGATATGGCCCAAATATAGGGGGTGTTAGCAGGGGAGACAATATGGGTAGACAGTGCACAGAGTGCATTGGATACATTGCAGACCCGGGTGGATGGACAAGATTTTACTGTGATTGAGACTCATCCCAGGGTTATAGCAGGGTGTCAACAAATGGAGCATTTAGATTCTTTGAGACTGGAGCTGCATGGGATGACCCAAGAGAGGGAAACCTATCGAATCAAGAAAGATGAGTACATGGGACATTGAGAGATCATTGTACAGGCTAAAAAAGGGCCTGGGGTGATGCAGGTAGTGTAGGAGGCTTTTGTTGCACATAGGCAGGAGAAGAGGTCAGTCCGAGAGATGGT
Organism: Thuja plicata; assembly: GCA_018584345.1. Lineage (NCBI taxonomy): Eukaryota > Viridiplantae > Streptophyta > Pinopsida > Cupressales > Cupressaceae > Thuja > Thuja plicata. Next base: position 1,024,442 of record MU227655.1, read on the forward strand.
CCGAGAGATGGAGTACTATCGCCGAATGTATTATGAGGCCATGCTAGATGGCCATAGGGCCGCAAAATTTAGCAAGAAATTCACATCTTAGAATATAGGTGGAGGGGCTTCACAAGCTTTAGTCGGGATGAGACCTCTGGGAAACAAACAGGGTGATGGGACAGGAGGGGCAGGGCTATCCTCACAACCAACCTCACGAGTCACCTTAGTTAGTTTTGATACACATTCAGTTTTGATTTTTGAGCATTTATATGTACAGTGACATTTTTATTTATATGTGTATATGGACATTGGGACATTGATGTATTTTTTTGAGACACTTGATATATACATATATGAGGTTGATGGTCCTATATGTTGTGTATGATTCCTATATGCATATGATGATGATTTTATGACTGATGTGTGTGATGTAGGATATATGATGGATGATGTTATGAGACTGATAGATGTGTGATGCAGGATATATGATGGATGATGTTATGAGACTGACATATGTGTGATGCGGGGATATGCATATTTATGATGTGGTTATGTGTTTAATGATTTATATATAAATGGATGCAGTTATATATTGTGGATGTAATGTATAATGTATAATGTTTTTAATGTAATATGGTGTAAATGAATGTAATGTGGAATAATGATTTGATTAATACTATATAACGATTAATGAATAATGTACTTAAGAATTAATTCAATGTAATGATTAATGATTAATGTAAAGGAATGGGTAATGGTTAATGATTAATGATTAGTTCAAAGTAATGTAAAATAATGAATAATGATTAATGAGATAATGATTAATAATTAATGTAATGAAATGCATCTAGATAATTAGGATGAATTTGAAGTCAATACTTAAACTCATCATTAGATAATGAATGCAACTAAATGAAGACTCTAATGAGAACAAGCAGAACTGAGAGGATCATCTAGCTAGCTTTAGAGGGAAGGGATAAACAAGAATCTTGCCAAGAGTAAAAATGTAACATGAATTTAACTAATATGAAACCTAACTACATGATTTTTGTGGGATCACATTGTGTTAATGTTGGAGAGCACACCCTAGTTTTTTTTTGCAAAAGGAGGTATGCACAATGTGTTATAAAACACAAGTGACATTCTTCCTTTGTGTTAGAATAGATCTAATATTTCAGCCATGATGGTACCAATGAAATGTCACTCATGGGAGGATTTAGTACACCCAAATATTTTTAAGGATTCGGTGGCATGCATATAAATTTTGTCCCGAGTGAGGCATACATAGCCATGACTGTAGACCAAACAAAAGTACACTAAACAACTATGAAAGATAGATCATACTGCAAATGACACGTATTCTAATAGACACCTTTTATGATGAACACAAATATTGAAGATCAAGGCAATCATGAGGAGGATATATTAGAACACAAAAAAAAAAGGAAAAAAAAAAGACATCATGACTAAGCAATCATTCAGTCCAAAAGTTCTTGCCATGAACATGATTATGTGGTGGGGGATGGATAAGCTAACACCAGAAGGATGCATCCTGATGGGCAAAGGTTGATTTATGTTGAAACAAGAATTTGTTGGAAATTGCTTGTGAATGGAATACAAGATGAGAAATTCAATCTGTTAGTTGATTTGTGAGAACGCTAGTGATCACTGTGTCTCAGAAAAAGCTTAGTTTTTTGGGGTAAGCTCAGTCGTGCAGGAATAAATTATTATTGTGGAGGAAGAGACATGACAGAAAGTGAAATGAAAGCTATCTGCACCGATATGAGTAGTGTGATAGATTTATTAGGAAAATGTGTTGGATGGTGTGTAAGGGATGGTCCAAATAGATGATAGATCTGACTATGCATAGCGTCTGAAACAAGTTTTCACCATGGTACTTACTTATTGAACCACCAGAGTGGTTTTCACAAATGGACGATTTTATTTCTCTTTCTCTTTTGTTTTTTTGCTTTCTTTTTTTTTTTTTTGAATTTTTGAATTTTTTGAAATTATTTTTGAATTTTGAATTTTATTTTTTCTGCTTTCTTATTTTGATTTTTGTGTCGACTTTTTGCTGTACAAAGGACTACTGAAAAACTATGCATAAAAGTGCTTGAGATATACAATATTAATAGGACCAGGGACCTCTGGTGTTGCAATTTGATAATCTCCACACCCGAATTTAGCTGTAACCACAAAGGGAACCAACTAGTTAGGATCAAAATTTCCCTTCTTTTCATGGTTCTAGAGGTTCTTCATATTATGCTACAGAACAAGGTCACCTACTTCAAACTAAAGAGGTTTGATATTATTGTTGAAATATAAGCTTAGACTATTCTGATACAGGCGGAGGTGGTTTAGGGCATTAAGGTACCTATCATTGAGGAGTTCAAGCTCTTGCAAGAGAGAAAATTGAGATTCTTCTTTGGACATTAGATTCTTCAGGGAGATGCTAAGGGAAGGGAGTTCAATTTCTATGGGGAGAATCACCTCAGTACCATAGAATGTAGGCCTAGAGGGCGGGATTCAAGCAAAGGTTCCAATCAAAACCAGCTTCATTGACTGCCTTTTTGTGAATTTTTAGAATGGTTTTGTTGGTAGCTTCTCCTTGACCATTTCCTTGTGGAAAGTATTCAGAAGAGGAGTGATGGGTAATGCCAAATTTCTTACAGAGTTCTGTGACATCCTTATTCTTGAATGAGGTCTCATTATCAGTTATAATGTCTTAAGGAATGCCATAACAACAGATGAGATAGTTCAAAATTAACATTGAGATCTATTTTCCAGTTGTATAAGTAAGAGGAACAACCTTGACCCTTTTTTTGAAGTACTATGTGGTAGCAAGGATGTATTTGTGGCCATTGGAGGAATTTAGAAATATCTGGCCAACTAGGTCAAGTCCCCAATAGGAAAAAGGCCAAGGTGTGATGGTAGGTTGGAGGGATTAGGAGAGAGCATGTATCAAATCACTGTACTGCTGATAGGGCACACATTTATTTACATAGTGATAGGCATCTTGCTCCATAATTGGCCAATAGTATCTAGTGCGTAGAAATTTCTTGTCCAGAGTGATCCCACTTGAATGGGATCCACAAATCCCTTGATTTACCTCCTCTAACAACGTTTATGCTTCGTCTGAATTCAGACACCTTAGAAGAGTTTTGTCAAAGTGTTTTCGAAACAAGGTGTCACCAAGGATTGTGTAGCATGAGGGTCGGTGGATGAAGGTTTTGCATTGATTCGAGGTGAGGGTAAGAGAAATGATCTTATCTGTTAAGAAGGAATAAATATATCGGTACCAAGGGGAATTAGGATCAGAAATTTCACACACCATCTCAGTTTTCGGTTGGTCATGAGGAGGCACCATAAGATTCTCAATGAGAAACTCACACTGTGAACTATGTTCAGGCATGGAGATCAATGATCCAATTGTTTCCATTGCGTCAGATGGTTTTTTGTTTGCTCTAGGACTTTGTTGGAAGAAAATTTCTATAAAATGTTGTTTAAGATCTTCAACCATGCGATGATGAGGAAGCAATTTGTCATCTTTTGTTTGATATTCATCCAAAACTTACTTGATAAATAACTGGGAGTCACCAAGATCAAGTAAACTAGGAATTTTCCACTAGACGGATTTGAGGAGTCCAATCACCAAGGCATCATATTCTACAATGTTTTTTGTGCATGGAAACTGTAGTTTGTAAGATTTAGGGATGAGATCCCCTTAAGGTGTGACAAACAAAACACCTGCCCCTGAACCATTCTATGTAAAAGTTCCATCAAAGTAAAGCTTCCATGGGATACTTGGGGTTATATTGAGAACATATTCATCTAGAAAATCTATAATCATTGGATGGTCTCCTTGAACATGTGCTTCAACTAACTGATCTGTGATTACTTGTCCTTTAATAGTTTTGCGGTCCACATAAGCAATGCCAAATTTTCTAAGAATCATAACCCACTTTGTGATGTTCCCTGTGAGAGTAGATTTAGACAACATATATTTAAGTGGATCTATCTTATCAACCAACTATATCTTATGGTTAAGTATGTAATGGCGCAACTTCTATGTAAAAAAACAACAACCAAACAAGCCTTCTCAATGGGTGAGTAATTCATTTCGTAACCCACTAGTGTTCTTCTGAGGTAATATATTGTTTGTTCTTTTCCATTTTCATCCAACTCTTCTAGAAGAGCACCCAGTGCAACTTCAGTAGCTAATATAAAAAAAATAAGGGGGTGGCCTAAGTTAGGCGATACCAGTACTGGAGGGTTAGCTAAATATCATTTTAGGTTGTCAAATGTTGTTTTCCATAAGCAATCCCATGAAAATGTGTTGTTTTTGCATAACAGATGAGAAAAAGGATGTACTTTATCTGCTAGCTGTAACATGATCCTTCTGATGGACTGAAGTTTCCCTTACAAAATATACAACTATTTTAGTGTTTTGGGGGTTGGCATCTCTAGAATAGCTTTCACATTTTTTGGATACACTTAAATGCCTCTGCGGGAGACATGTAGCCCAATAACTTGCCAGATTGAACTCCAAAGACACTTTTTTGGATTAAGCCAAAGCTTATATTTCTCCAATTGTTCAAAGATTGTTGTGAGAATGAGGATGTGTGCTTCTTGTGTCTTGGATTTTCCTAGAAGATCATCCACGTAATCTTCCATAATGAAATGCAAGAGATCATGAAAGATTTTAGTCATTGTGTGTTGAAATCTTTCACCAACATTTTTCAGACCAAAGGGCATGACCTGATAATAGAACATACCTCAAGGAGTGGTGAATGCAGTTTTGTGTTGATCTTCAGGCATGATTCTAATTTGATTATATCCAGAAAATTCATCCACGAGGGATAACATCTCGTGTCCAACAATCAAATCCACTATGATCATAGGGAAGTGTTATAAAAAAATTTCTCTCCCTTTATCTATCATCATAGGATTTTATTGTGATTCTTTTATTTACATCAAGAAGGTCTCGAGAAAGACTGATATTTCTAATCATTATTAATGTACACAAATTGAGGCCAGATCCACCATCTATAAGGACCCATTTTATTTTAGTGGAGTGGAATTTGGCTTTAATATGAAGGGATTTATTATGATGGAGATCTGGGCCTCATAAATATTTGTCACTAAAGACCAAATGCTCTTGTGCAACTAAATTTCCTATCATAGCTTGGAATTGGGATGTACTATTGTTTTCAGGGACACGAGACTCTTTAAGGGAATTTTCAAGGACTTCTCTTTGGGTGGGGGATGTTTACAAAAGCTCAAGGATAGATATCTATGCAGGCATCTTTGCTAAAAGGGCCAATAAATCATAGCATGAAGTAGGCTGCGTAGCTGTTGACGGTGCAGGTAGTGGATTTGCTGAAGTTGATGGATTATTGGTAGCACGAACATTAACTCTTGGTCTTCAGGTAGTAGCATTGCAACTGGCACCTTTAAGTGCAAGGGTGTTCACGTGATTCTCAGATTCTTCAATACATCTACAAAGACCGTCAAAACTGAAGATATCATTTTCCTTTAGATGTCCACATTTGGGATCATTTCCTGTGATAGTGTTCCTGGAGTAGCCATAAGGAATAGTTTTGGATGCATTGTTTTGATTGTGTTTAGGAAATGGTTCATTGTATACTTTCAATTTTGCATTTGATTATGATGGGTTCTGTCCTTCGAACTCAATTTTTCTGTCATCTATGAGGTCTTACACAAATTGTATCAATTTCATGCACTTCTTGGTATCGTGTCCATTAATGCGATGATAATGAAAATATTTTTTTATCTTTATACCAAGTAGGCTTGGTTTGATTTTCATCAAACAATCAAGTGTTAGGATATAACATCATGCGTTGATCCACCAATTATCGAAAGATCGCATCCAGTGGTTCTGTGAGAGAAGTGAATTGTTGGCATTGCTTGGTATTATTGTTGGTTGTGTTGTTGTTATTTTTGCAAGGAAATAAGGAGGACTAATTGCGAGGTTGTTGTTGAGTTTCCTGTTGTGATGAATTGTTCTGATTGTCATTGTTGTTGTTTTGATTGTTATTGTGATTATTATGATTGTTGTTGTTGTTGTTTTGATTATATGTCTGGATATTTAGGACATTTTTGGCATCTGTCACTCTATCATTGACAACTCCTTTGTTCTTGGTCCAAAAATTTGGTTTATCATTGTTAGAAGAAGGGGTATAATGTTTAATGACACCTTTTTGCAAAAGTCCATCTTGAATATTTTTCCCCTTTTTAACAAGATCTTCAAATGTGTTAGGAGAAGCCATTTTCACTTGGAATGAAATTTTAGATACTAGATTTATAGTGAAGATATCGATCAAGTGATTATCAGGTATTTTCCAAGGCATGTGATTCACAATGTATCTCCATCGTTGTAAGAAACTGGAAAAGGTTTCTCCATTCTTTTTCTTGGTATTATATAGGTCTCTCAATGACACTTAATGTTCAATGTTGTAGGAATATTAACCAATGAATTTTTCTACGATATCAGAGAATGTTGATATAGAACCATGAGGGAGTGCCATGAACCACTCCAAAGCGGGGCTGCTAAGACTCCTAGTGAAGAGTCTTTTTTGGTAATTTTCATTATAGGTGACCTCTTGGCATGCGATGTAGAAATCTTTGAGATGTTGGAGTCGGCATGATTTCCCTTTGTATTTACCAAACTTTGGGATCTCAAAATTTAGAGGAAATGGTTGCATGGTGATTGATTTGTCAAATGGGTAGGAACATATGTCTTCAAAAGATAATTCTTTCTTCCCTTCGTTTCGTAAGCTATGTATAAGATTCTTGAGCTCATTGAATTTTTAGGCCAAATTAGGAGCATTATGAGGTGTGAACTAATGTCTGAAAGATTTTCCACCTCCCAGCTATGAGGCTAAAAATCCTATTGAGATCATGCCAATTGTAGGAGGAGGTGTATAATGATAAGCTCAGGATGTTTGTTGAGTTGATGTCTTTAGCGCAAATGATGGGAATGTGAATGGTGATGATAAGATTGTTTGTATGTAAAAGGGTATTGAAGTGTTCCCTATATTTAAAACACTAGCACCAGCGTTGGTAGTAGCATTAGCTGTGGTATGAGTGCTATTATGTGAAGTGATGTTGGGCAAGACGCTAATAATTTATTGAAGTTGCTCCCCTGTTAATTGAAATGTGGGTTGTGAAGTTGATGCGGGGATTGACGTAGAAGGTCCAATGGAAGTGGTCTTTCCTTTTTCATGTGATGATGTTGCATTTGATGTTGAGGCAGTGTTTGCAGTGACTATAGCCTTGATGATATTACTGACAAGGAGAGATTCATCAAAATCAGTGGGTACTATGACCCCATTCTTAATAAGGTTAATGAAAATCTCTCCACCATTTTGGATAATGGCATTTTCAACCATCTCTAGGTTATATGGGTCGCTGAGGAAATCATTCACTTGGGTAGATCTCTTATCTTGATCAACTAATTCATTCTCCCCATGAGCCTTGGTTATGTCCTTCGTGTGTAATTCCTCTCCTTGGAAGAAGGGATGAGAAAAAGGATTCCCATCATCATGATTGGTTTTTAAATGTGTTCGCCTCATGTTTTTAGCTTGGGATCGAGTAACTACCATGCAATGATAACCTCAAAAAGGAAGGAAGAAATATAAAGGAGGCAAGATGATAGATGAAGGATGAAATTTAGAATTGATGATGACCTTAGGAGAAAAGGATTTGGACTTGATTTGATTTCTTATTGGATTTGATTGATTGATTGATTTGGATGAATTGGATTGAATTGATTAAAATTTATTTTATTGGATTTGATTGGATTTAAAGGTTTTTGGTTGAAAATATAGGCGAGACAAGACCTTATGATGGTGTAACCACAAGGGGTTGATTTTAGATAATGTCTTCTCCTACTTGGTGATTGACTTGTGATCCCAAGAAAAATAAGATAATATCAATGGATTTTTATTGCTTAAGATGGACTGGTGTTCTACAAGAAATAATGTGTTCACTAGAGATAAAGGTTTGAAGCACGTTTGATTAAGATATTTCAACCTAATGATGATGAAGGAGTGAAAGATTGGATTGGATTTAATTAGGTCCAAGATTGATTTATTATCTCCAAGAAAGTGGTGGATTGATTAAAAAATGAGGTTTATCTAATCATATTGCTCAAAATGGATGAAGGCATGATTCATATGATTTTTGGACATGACTTGGGAAATTTTACAATTGTAGATGATAGTGTCAAATTTATCAATGTCTTTGATCTCATGCTGAATATATTTATTGATATGTTGATATTCTTTGGCTTTTCTATCAGCTTCTTTATTTTCTCTATAAACATGGGGAATCAGAAGATTCACTTTCTTGTGTTTTCCTGAGTCAGTCATATCCCGCGTAGAGAAATATTGATTTGGTTTCGTCAAATAAGTGTTTCAAATGAATTAAGTTTAAAATGTTTTTGTAGGATTTGACAGCTCACTATTTTTCGACGGAGATGACCGTTCTTAGACACAGGATAAAAAATATGGATACAACAGTTCCAGGTCAGAGATGACTATTCTTAGACACAGATGCCAATGCCAGGTCAGAGAAAATAGTTCACATGCAGAGAAGTTTGTGATGAAATTTTAGTCAATTTGATTTCCAGTCTGGTTTTTGGTCAGTTTTTTCAATGGCAGGAACTGATTTTCAAGCTCTCAAACCAGAAAAATAACAATCATATGTATGAAAACAATCCAACAATTACAAAGAAACCTTGAGGGATACAAGCAATTGTGACAAAATTATCTGATGGAACATTCATGTTTGTTCAAATTATTAATGTTTTTAAAAACACTCAAGCACATCCTACCTATGGAATTTGGCTTAGTTTAAAAATATTTGTCCGCAAACATAGGCATACACACAAGAGCTAATAAAAATATTGTCATCACCAAGAACACAATGGCTCTAGTCATGATGTCATATTACCCGAATCCAAATGCTCAAGGTGGCATGAATGTGTGAGTAATCTTGGGGAGGTTACTATCCTCCTTGCACAAACATTATCAAACTTTAGAGGTGAACCAGGTAGGATTCTACTTTAATAGTTCTTAGTCAGGGTCTCCATTTGGATATTTCCTTTGTGTCCGCACAAGAGGAATTGAGGCGTATAGCCCCACAAAGCACCTTGGCACAAGCAGTCACGTAAATGGGATTGAGACCTCATGACCCTACTTTGTGCTAGGCATGAGCCAAGTATAAGCTCAAATGCTATCTGAATTTTGAGGCTTTAACCCCAAGAAGTACCATTTTTTAATGTGAGTTGGAGTGGTGGGCTTACACCTCGTTCTCACATGGGTTGTTCCTGAGATATTTTTCCCTCAACTAGCAGGCCCAACTAAAGGATCAAATAAAGAGCATGGATTGGCGATGAGAGGGATCTAGATTTCTGATTTTCCCACAAGAGGAAAAGAGCATACTCTCCTACCCAATGTCATTTTCTCTCAAACACACCAAACAATTTATTCTTTCCCAAGTTTACTTTCTTAGTGGGATGCCAAATGAGTTTAAGTTTCTGATTGTCTAATAAAATACAAGAGCATACTCCCCTATCACTTAACAAGACACTAGAAGTGAACCCTCTTTAAAATTCCTAATAAAAATATTAAAGAAAAAAAATGTTTGTTTGTATCTCCTAGGCAACCTGCAAGAACAATATGTAAATATTTTTTTTGTGTTTGTCTTCTTTTTAGTGTTCTGCAACACAAACTATTAGTAGTTTCAAAAAGTAGTCTTCAGAATCAAGGTGCTGCAAAACTCAGATGATATTAGTAACCCAAAAAACTTGCTAAAAAGTGAAAAACAAAAAATACAGAGTGCAAATGACAGTTTAAGGATACACACAGATGAAAATCTATGCAGACAATAGTCTGTAATCATAGACGACTATTAAAGAATATGCATAGACAATAGTTTATGTAAATTTATTAAGTTATACCTGACATTACAGTTTTTGAGAAGTGCAGACGATAGAACCTCAATGCAAATGATAATTTGAAGAGACGACAGTCAACTTGCACAAACGACCATACAGAAAACAAGGGTTAACTTAATTGTGGTTAAATAATAATTTTTTTTGAAAATTTCAACAACATTTAGGTCTGTAAAAATGATGTCCTGTCAGAAACCCGAGAGTTAAAAAACTAAAATATATCAAAAAACACTTTAAAAAAACTTAAAGTCAAAAGTCAGTTATCCTAGGTAGAGATGACAGTCTCCTGGTGGAGATGACGATATGTGCAGATGACCATTCAACACAGATGACATTTCCAGGGTGGAGATGACTATGCGTAACAATTTCTAGAATTATGCAGAAAGTTGGAAAAAAGGTTTTAATTTTAGGGACGTGGGTCCCATCGGGCATGCCAAAATGTATGTGATGAAAACCTACCTATTAGGAGCAAGCTCAGACATGCAAACATTTGAGATAAAAGAAATACAAACTATATTAACATATCAAAAATATACTCCAAACACAAAAATTTCACTACAACCTCCGATGAGCCAAACAAGGGCACCCAAGCCTTGTTGATTTTCTCTTAGAGAGGGTTGTGGGTGTGCTCTCCCAACATAATGTATAAATACCACTTGATTTGAAATGACAAGATACAAAGTAAATGCAAAATACAATGATATGATATTGAATGACTCAAGAACTAGTTATAGAGAATTAGTCTCAAGCATTGAATGGATGATATAAGAGTGGAAGATGAAAACTAACTACCAAGATCTAATATTGAAAGAAAACTATAAATGAAACTATCATGATTGAATGTAAACAACTACCAAACAAGGGATAGTATAAAAACTCTAAATGCAAGCAAGATAATTCTAAGCACAAACTAGCATGATAACAATGCATGAAAATAATGGGTGATTTACTCTTGGAAATGCTCCTATTTATAGGATTTTGGATGGCTTGGGTGAGGTGGAGCACATGTGGAATCCACATAGGTGCCACATGAGGGACACATAAGCCATGCAAGAGGCCAATTTTGCACATATGTTTTCTCACACATGTGTGAGAAACTTGAGATGCGATGGGTCAATGTAAACTTGACGTACACATGCAAGAGATGTGTAAGAGGTGTCATAGATTTAGTCCAATAAAACACTTTTAGAAAGTGTAAGAGAGTTTCATTAAGGTTGTAGGAAACTTTGTTGGCACAAAACTTGCATTATTTGAAAGTAATTTTTTTTGAAATTTGCTCACACTTGTGTGAGCAGGACTAATGGGTGTAGGAATCTTAAAATTATCCTAATTAACCATAGTTAATTAGTGACTAGGCCTATTTGGTGAGAGTGATGTGATGTAGGGTAGGATCTAGGTTTAGATTTAAATTAATCCAAATTAGAATTAGACTAATTGTGGTTTAGAAGAATTTGAGCATGTGAGGGAATAAATATATTAAAATATATTTAAAAGGGGATTTTAATGTGGGGAAGTATGAAATGGAATTTAATACATTTAGAGGGCAAGTATTTAAATTAAATTTAAATACTTCATAATAATGAACTTAATTTAATTAGATAAATTTAATTAAATAAGTGGAAGAATATACAAAATATAATTAATTATAATGTTAAGAGGGATGATTTTAGACGTCTACACTTCTTACTTATAAATGGGGTTCTTAAATCCAATTAAAATTCATTTTAGGAAGTTTTATTGCCTCAAATCAAGTTTTTAAAGCCCACTTGTAGGTTGGAAATAGACTTCATTTACGCTTGGAAAACACTTGCAAGTGCGTTTTAAACGTCCAATTGCAAGTAGGTGAAGAACTTAACTCTTGTTTGGGAAAATAAACTCACAAGCAGAGTTTTTAATTGTTTATCCATGAGCACTTTTTGACAAATCCTCTAACAAAACCAAGGCATTCTCCATCCATGATCACTTCTTGACAAATGACCATTAATAAGAATCAAAATTATAGAGAATAGAAACCTCTTTGGACTGGTTGAACTCCAAATCATTGTTTGAGAATGAGTTTGAAAGTCTTGTAATGCCCTGCCTGGGAACCCTTGGAAACAAAGGGTAAAAAACACACTAAATATTTTTTTTGAACATGACATAAGCTAGAATTTATATAATGTAAACAAGCGCATGAAGAGAACCATCTCATAAATAATAACCCATAAAATAGGATAACATCACGAACATCATAGGTTCCTGCACAAGTGGAAGTCCTAACAAGAACTTCCAAAGGTTTCCAAGCAATCTAACACATACTCATAATATATAATACACATTTCCCAAGATTTCCCAGCAAGGATCCGGACAACGTCCATAAATGAAAAAAGGCTAAGCCGTAAAATGTTCACGACTACCAGGAAGGGAGACCAAATTCTATCCTCAATCCATATAATAGATATTCATTTTAAGCCCAAAGTAAATATTCCTAACATGGGTAAACATACATGTCAATTAACAACTAACTATACCATAAACAAGATACAACCAACAATGATACTCAAATGACCATGCACAATTCAAGGGCTCAATGTTACAATCAATAGTCCATTGGAAGCATGCTGAAGACAATATGTTGATTCCTAAAATTTGGCTGAGTCTTAAATTTATTAAAAACCCTCAGAATATAGAATCTTACTCTTAACTACTATGAAGTTGAAACCACTCTCAATCACCTTGAAAGTTTATACATAAAATATAACTCAAGTATAAGAATTAAATGTTATAGTTTTTGTATGGTCCTAGTGTAAATATTGGCCTATCAGAGCCTGAAGGACACACAAGAGCCCTCAAGACACCACCCAAGAGATACCCATCTCCAGAACTAGATGCATAAAAAAACTAGTTAGAGTCAACAATAATAGTCATAGACAATGCTTGGTCTACACAGACGTCAATCTACACAAATGATGATTGAACCACTGGTGAAATCCAAAAAAGACCCATTCCAGTGAGTCACAATTGACAAACCTCATACATAGACATCGATCCATTCATACTTTGATATGTTTGGATGATGATTCATCAAAAATAGTTTCCTAGTGAACTCTAACACCAAAAAGTCCCAGACCCGAGAGTCAGAGATGACTTTGGTTAATCAAAGATGATGATTGGGTAATTTTGGTTGAAAACCAAATGGGAAAAGACCACAACTAAGATGAAACCAACACACAGCTAAAATACATCTAACTCCACATTGAGGAGTACCACATACATGCATGTTGAGGAAATGGTCACTTGATTATGTCAATAAAATGAAAGGAAAGCATGAACATAAAATGATAGTTCCACTGTCCAATACATACAAAATTATAAATATATATTTACTTACAAGAGTGAGCATAAAAACTCCAAATCCCAAAACTAGAGAGACTGTCCTTGTACTTTGATCCCTAGAAGCGGTGTAGTTAGCAATGACACCCAACCATGCGGGACCTGCAGGCCCACCCTGTCGTGCTTGTGGAGATGACAACCCGATCACAGTCATAATGAACAAAAAACACAAGAGGCTAAACACACACACCATCCAATGCATGACTAAAGGGAGACCCGACAACCCAAGTGAATGTTAATTCAAGTCTCAGGTCATTACTAAGAGCTCTCTATAGGCTACTATGAAAGGACTCTAGTGGAGTTTCATTACTTGGCTCACAGTATCCCAAGTAGCATCGAGTCTTTGATCAAATCCCTCAGGATCCTAGGCTTGGAATATATCTTTTATAAACTCCCTCGGGAGGCCAGGTAATCAAAATTTCTCTTTCTTATTAAGTTTTATCACCCCATGTGTTTATTAAGTTATCACTTACTAATAAATTTTACATGTTACCAGATAGGCCACTTCTAGGTCAGGCTAATCATGAGAAGTCACTCCACCCTCTACCCAAACATAAACACTTTTGTTATACAATGAGGACCACAATGCAAAACAAAATGCCAAAACCCAAAAACTCCCAAAATGCTCAAGGGACTCGATTGGTCTCAAGCTAAGAGTATGAGTCTTGGAAGATCCCATTAAGGCACACTCAATGTGCTTGTGGGTGGGGAAATACACCATCACAACACATCTTAATGCAATCCAAAACAAGAAAAGAGGAAAAATAAAAAGAATTCCCATATCTCATGAAAATGCACAAAAACACTCAACTAGGCACTTTGTCGGGAGTACAGATTCATCCACGAATCCAGATTGCAAAATGTAAAACCATAGGATGATTGGAAACATGGAGGAAAATCCAATCCAATAATGGAAAAATTTCAATAATATCTCAACACAAATCTAGGATATAGGTACACACTAAATTCCAAGGTCAAAGTCAATATCTCCTGGTGCCACTACCGAGGATATAGGTACACACTAAATTCCTGCAACTTAAGATGAATGCACTTGGTACCTATCAATAAACATGAAAAAATCAAGTGTATATGCTCAATATACAAATAGTCTAAGCACATATAATGCAGATAATCACAATGAAGGAGAATGAGATACCATGTATATCTCACAAGAAAGTGACTATGACTTCGTCTCACTTTGTACCAAAAAAAGAAGCAAAATGCATAGCATGCTGGAGAGTTTCCCATAGTGTTGAAGTAAACATTGGATATCTATCTGAAATAATCCTACGAGGTATCCCATGAAACCAAACTATATCCTCCATGAACACACATGCTACATAAACAATAGTGTACGAAGCTCTCATTGGTGAAAAGTGAAACACCTTGGATAACTTGTCCCCTGTAACTATAATAGCATCATGAAGACACAATGACATAGGAAAAACACTAATGAAATTAATAGATATAATGTTCCACTTCCATTCGGGAATTGAATTTGGCTTCAAAAGACCCGCCAGATGTTCATGCTTTGCCTTCACTCTCTTACACTCAAGACACCGAGAAAAAAAAGCAGCAACATCACGCCTCATCCCTACCCAAAAGTACAACTGTCTAAGGTTGGCATGCATATTCTTGATGCTAGGATGTGTAGAATATGATGTGCGATGTGCCTCTAACATAACCAAAGAATGGAGATCACCTGACATCGGTACATAAATGTTGGAGATTTTCTTCTGTGCAAATAGTTGACTATATGTTTGTCATTGATGAAAACATATAGTATACAACAGTGAACTATATTTAGTTTTCAATATGGATATATGGAAGCCCTGCATGGTTTTTTTTATGTTTCAAACATAGTTACTATACCATGTACATATACATAGATTTAGATGTTCAGTAACAGTTGAGTTATGATACTCTGTTTACCAAACATAGTTTTAGAAGATTGTTCTCAGAAAGCCAACAGTAATTTTATTGATTCTTCAGTTGCATCTACCTATGGGATATGTGTGTTCAAATTCATGTTTAGCTATGAGTCTAAGATAATTAATCAAAGGTGCTAATTGTGTTTCATCTGAAGCACGATGTTTGGGTAATTTTGGTGGAGCCGACTATGTGAAGCGATGTGTCTATTCAGTTTGAGTTGCGCGGTTCTAATTATGTTGTGTGCTTGGTTTGGCTGAATAAAGAAGCATTGAAGGGATTATTAAAGCCAACAAAGATCATATCTTTTGGAGAAGATACTTATAGTATTTCATTTTAAGATCACCTAGTGTGAATGAAAAGAAAAGAGACAGAAGAAGGACAGAACATAATGCCGATTGTTTTGGGACAGTAGATCCATTTCATTCATCAGATAAAGATCTATGTGAAGAGTCAAAGAGTATATATATAATTCAATGGAACTGATCAAGAAAATAGGTCTACTCAAACAGTTCATTATCAGATATAGTGTGTATCTATTTTCCGGAAGGTTGTAGCCTTCATCATTTTAGCAGTGAGCTTTTGGATAGTGAGTCCTGACCCATAACAAGGTTATTTGTAAAAGACTCATAACAGGGTCAGACCCTTAACTAGGTCACTGTACTTATTGCTTTGTAAAGATCAACTCCTAACAGGGTTGTAAGATCTTCTAGCAGGGATTATAATACTCAAGTACAGTTCTTTGTGGGTGCTAATTCCCACCGGGTTTTTTACCTAGTTTGGTTTCCCCGTAATCAAATTGCGGTGTTCTATTTTGTGTTATCTTAAATGTGTATGTGATTATGATATTCTGTAATTAATAAGAGGAAAGAATTTAACTTGCGGATAACTGATTCACCCCCCCTCAGTTATCCCTTGGGACTATTCCAACAATTGGTATCAGAGCTAAGTGCCTTGGAGAGAAATCCTAATAGCTTAAGGTAGATCAAATGGCGTACTTCAGGAAAGAGAGTCCTAAGTTTGATGGAGAGAATTATCTTGACTGGAGGAACAAAATGATAACACATCTTTAGTGCGTTGGCTTTGAGATTTATGAGATTGCTACTCATGCAATTGATGTTCCCACCTTGAAGGACCTTGCATAAGAAGATTCTACTAATAAATAAAAGGAAGTATTCACCCAAAATGCAATTGCCAAAGAAGCCCTAATCAATGCCCTGTCTGATAGTGAATTTTCTAAGATCAAGAAGGCAGACAAAGCATATTCAATTTGGAAATACCTAGAAGACATGTTTTAAGGAGATATCCAAGCCAAGAATGCACATAGAAAGACATGGAAGAAAAGATACAAAAATTTAGAAATTCTACCTGAAGAAAACATCAGAGCTTACAATCAGAGGATTAATGAAGCAGTCTCAGGAATCAGGAACAACGGTGGAGAAATTTCAGAGGATGATATAATGGACAAACTGATGACCACATTGACAAAAAATTATGAAAGAAAGATAAACATCTTGGATGAAACCATGCAATTCTCAAAGGACTCCAAAAGAGAAACCTTGATTAGTAAAATATCAGCATTTGAGATATCAAGATTGAAGACAGAACCTAAAATGGAAACAAATTTCAAAGCCTCAGTCCATGGTAAGAAATCCTTAAACATCACTAGTAATGTTGAGAAAGAAGAAGTTGATACAGAACTAGAAGAAATAATTTCTATGATATCTAAGAAGGAAAGAAAAGGAAAATATGAAGGACAACTACCATTCAAATTTTTTTCATGTAACAAATTTGGCCACTTTGCATCCAAGTGTCCTACAAGAGTCAAGAAGTACAGATCAGATTACAAACCCAAATATACTAAGGAATTCTATCATGCTGAGGATGGTATAAATGATGATGACTCAGGAGAAGATGAAATTGGAATTGTTGCAATTAAGGATAATGAAAAAATGATTGATCAAATAGAAATTGAAGATGAAAAGAAAGCACAAGAATTAGCTTTAGTATCACAAGATGACATCAAAATAGACTAGATCATAGATAGTAGGTGTTCACATCACATGATAGGAGACAAAGAAAAATTTGTACATCTAGACAAGTACAAAGGTGGCATGGTTAGATTTGGAGATAACACTCCCAAACCTATCATAGGCAAAGGATCTATCACCTTAGATGGAAAGAACAAGACAAATGATGTTCTTTATGTTGATGGTTTGCATCATAACTTACTAAGTGTTGGATAGTTGCTAGATAAAGGATATCAGTTGTAATTCAAAAACAACAGATGCATTATTAAAAACAAAGAAGGAGACATGATTGCATCAGGTTCAAATAACAAAGGTAATGTTTTTTATCTTAACTCTAAAGTAAGTTGTTTTGTTACAAAAGTGGATGACAGTTGGCTTTGGCACAAAATACTTTGTCACATCAATTTTGACAACATAGTGAAGATGAGTAATGTAAAGGCAGTAAGAGACCTTCCTAGTATTGCAATTCTAGTTGATACTATATGTAGGGAATGTGTGATGGGAAAGCATGTGAGGACCTCATTCAAAAGAAAATAGTTTCTGCAGAGAAAAAACTAGATCTAATACATACAGACCTATGTGGACCTACTCAAACAAGATCTTACTATGGTGAAAGGTATTTTATTTTATTTGTTGATGATTTCTCTAGGATGATGTGGGTTGCACTCTTGAAAGATAAATATGAAGCTTTTGAGAAACTCAAAATATTCAAAGCTAAAGTTGAAAATGAGTCTGGATTAAGTCTGAGATCTGATAGAGGAGGAGAATTCACCTCTGACAAGTTTCTTGAGTACTGCGAAGAAGATGGGATCAAAAGACAACTAAGTGCACCCAGAACCCCTAAACAAAATGGAATTGCAGAAAGGAGAAACATGATAGTATTTGACATAGCGCGCACTATCATGATTGAAGGAAAAGTTGCGCACACCTATTGGAGAGATGCACTCAATACAATAGTCTATACTATCAACAAAATTCAACTAAGACCAGGCGCAGATTGGACCTATCAAATACTTTTTGAGATTAAATGTAAAACAAAAAGACAAAGGCATATTCATAAATCAGTCTAAATATGTGAAGGATATATTAAAGACTTTCAAGATGGAAGATTGCAAGCCAGTAAGCACCCCCATGATAATAGGAAGAAAGCTTTCTAAATATGATGATTCCATAGTAGTTGATAAGACACTATACAAGTCTATGATTGGAAAACTCATATATCTCACTCAATCTAGACCTGATATTTATAATGCACTTGGCATTGTTGGAAGATTTGCAGCTGAACCTAAACAAAATCACCTTTTGGAAATAAAAAGAATATTTAGACACTTAAAGGAAACTATAGACTATGGTTTATGGTATCCTAACTTAGAGAATTTAAAACTTCATGTGTATACTGATGCTGATTGGGTAGGTTGTGTTGATGACAGAAAGAGTACCTCAGGAGGAGCAGTATTCCTTGGAGACAGATTGGTCACCTGGACAAGTAAGAAGCATAATTGTATTTCTCAGTCAACATCTGAGGCTGAATATGTAGTAGCAGCATTGAATTATTCTACAATTGTTTGGATCAAATAGATGATAAAAGAATTTGGAATTCGGATTGATTATCCTATTTTTATTCACTGTGATAACACTAGCACTATCAATATGTCAAAGAACCCTGTGATGCATGCAAAGACAAAACACATTGAAATAAAATATGACTTTCTAAGATAAAAAGTTGAAGACAAAGAAGTAAAATTGGATTATGTGAGCACTAAATAATAGTTAGCAGATATTTTTACAAAGCCTTTATCAAAAGATACTTTTGAGTATCTCAGGGAGAAGCTAGGAGTAATTCCCTTTCCCGAGTCTGATTAAAATTTGTAGCAAGAGCATCGGTCCTTGGTGACTGATGAATGGTTGACTACTCTACATCTAGAGTAGTACATGTGCTTAATAGTATTTGGAACCCTTTGGCATTGATGTCAAAGGGGGAGTATATAGTAAGGGGGAACATATACTATGGGGGAGTATATAGTCATGAAAATAAAAACACAGTCAAAGGAGCAGCAGTGGAGAGGAACCTTTGATGAGGATATTGAGAAGATTGTAAAAATATGGAGGATACTTTGGGTTGATGGTGTTTTTCATATCATTTGTTTCCATCAATGTCAAAGGGGGAGATTGTTGGAGATTTTCTTCTGTGCAAATAGTTGACTATATGTTTTTCATTGATGACAACATATAGTATATAGCAGTGAACTGTATTCACTTCTTAGTATGAATATGTGGAAGCCTTGCATGGTTTTTTTAATGTTTCATAGATAGTTACTATACCATGTACATACATGCAGATTTGGATGTTCAGTAACAGTTGAGTTATGGTACTCTGTTTACCAGACACAATTTTAGATGATTGTTCTCAGAAAGTCGACAATACTTTTATTGATTCTTCAGTTGTGTCTATCTATGGGATATGTGTGTTCAGATTCATGTTTAGTTATGAGTCTAAGATAATTAACCAAAGGCGCTAATCTTGTTTCATCTGAAGCATGACATTTGGGTAATTTTGGTGGAGCCGACTATGTGAAGCGATGCATCTATTCAGTTTGAGTTGCACAGTTCTAATTATGTTGTGTGCTTGGTTTGGCCGACTAAAGAAGCATTGAAAGGATTCCTAAAGTTGACAAAGATCATATCTTTTGGAGAAGATACTTATAGTAGTTCATTTGAAGATCACCAAGTGTGAATGACAATAAAAGAGACAGAAGAAGGACATAACATAATGCTGATTGTTTTGGGATAGTAGAGCCATTTCATTCATCAGATAAAGATCCATGTGAAGAATCAGAGAGTATATATACAATTAATTGGAACTGATCAAGACAACAGATCTACTCAAACAGTTCATTATCAGATATAGCGTGTATCTATTTTCCTGAAGGTTGTAACCTTCATCATTTTAGCAGTGAACTTTTGGATAGTAAGTCCCCACCCCTAACAGGGTTATTTGTAAAAGACTCCTAACAGGGTCAGACCCTTAACCAGGTCACTATACTTATTACTTTGTAAAGATCAACTCCTAACAGGGTTGTAAGATCTTCTAACATGGATTATTATACTCAAGTACAGTTCTTTATGGGTGCTAATTCCCACTGGGGTTTTTACCTAGTTTGGTTTCCCCGTAATCAAATTGTGGTGTTCAATTTTGTGTTATCTTAAATGTGTATGTGCTTATGATATTCTGTAATTAATTGAAGGAAAGAATTTAACTTGCAGATAACTGATTCACACCCCCTCTTAGTTAACCCTTGGGACTATTCCAATAATAAATGCACTCATGATGTCACAAAAGTCCATCCGAGTCCAATGAGTATCCCAAAAAATGCTCTGCAAGGGTACGTCCAAACTCAATCTCTACTCTAACCTCTTGATACCATGAATCACTAGGCAGAACCCCAAGGATAAAAATACACAAATCCACTCACAGGAACATAATAGACAACTCATTCCTTCTCCTACTCTAGGCATCTGCCACAACATTATCCTTCCCTTTGATGTAATGAACATAAAAATTGTACTCACACAAAAAATCCATTTAATGACACTGTCGTGCATTCAAGTTTGGATGAGAAATGATATATTGCAAACTAAAATGATCAGTATGTAGCTAAAGCCAATGACCCAAAGGAAAAGGTCTGTAGCGCACTGACACATGCACACCCACCGCTAAATCCAAATCATGGGTAGGGTAGTTCAGCTCATGATCCTTGAGATTCTGGGATGCATAAGAAACCACTCATCGTTCCTACATAATAACTTCTCCCACTCCCTCCAATGATGCACCAGTGCACACCATAATCTCACCTGTAGGATCTGACACTACCAAGATAGGTGCAATAGTTAAACACTCCTTACGAGCCTCAAAAGATGAATCAAACTATGTAGAAAAAACATACTTCTTCCCTTCCCTTTAAAGAGAAGTGATAGGATGAGAAAAATGAGAGGAATCCTTCACAAATCGATGGTAATAACCCGCAAAGCCCATGAAACTACAAACCTCATAAATGCTAGTTGGTGCAGGCCAATCTATAATAGCTTGTAACTTTGAAGGACCTATAAAAATACCCTCTCCAACGATGATATGACCCAAATAATCCACATCAGTCTGGAAGAAATCACATTTGGCCATGTTTCCATACAACTGATGGTCACATAAATACTACAATACCTAACGCAAATGGACCTCGTGCTCCTCCATAGTCCTCAAATATATCAAGATATCATCCTAAAAAACAAGGACAAAGCGGTCAAGATAGGCATGGAATACATTGTTCATCAAACTCATGAACATTGATGGCACATTGGTCAACCCGAAGGGTAAGACAATAAATTGATAATGCCCATGACATGTACGAAAAGTTGTCTGAAGAATGTTAGCCTCATGAATACGAAGCTGATGGTATCCTAACTTAAGGTCTATCTTTAAGAACACTCTCACTCCCTTAATCTGATAAAAAAAATATTAAATCCTCATCAAGGGATATCAATTCTTCATCATCACCTTATTCAAATACTGGTAGTGAATGCACAAATGAAAGGATCCATCCTTCTTCTTCACGAAGATGACTAGTGCACCCCATGGGGATACACTAGGATGAATATGGCCCTTGGCCAGAAAATTACCTAACTAAAAACAAAGCTCACTCAACTCCTAAGTATTCATGCAGTAAGGTGCCCTAGAAATAGGCTCAACTCTAAGAATGAGATTAATGCATAAACCTATATACGTTGAGGCAACATGCCTAGAATTTCATCTAGAAACACATCTGCAAACTCTTGGAGGTGTGGGTGATCATCAAGAGACACCTCTTGACTCTCAACTCCATCAAGGTCACTAACATACATTGCAAACAACTAACATCCCTATCACATACTTTGCTTCATCTTCTTAGCTGAGATCATACAGAGTGAAATAGGTCTCTGCACCCCTACAAGCTCAACATGCCCACCTTTGTCATCAACAGATTGCACCAACTTACGCCAAAAATCAATACTTGCCTGGTGGGAAGCTAACCAATCCATACTAAATACAATATCATAAGAGCCTAAGGGTAGAACGCAAAGATCTATAGTAGCGGTGAAGGTGCCCAAGTCCAACAAAGCCATGGACAAGGGAGTCCACAGTCACTCTAGAACTGGTGGCTAACTCAACCTCTATCAACTTATCGTGTTGCCACTAGCGCATATCACTGAATAAGGGAGGGGAAATGAAATATTTGAAGCACCTAAATCAAAGAACATAGAGGTGGTAATACCATGAAACACACCTGTAGTCTCAATAATGGTTCCGTGGTGCTTATATTGACGATTATCAACCGCCACAAATACTCTATAGGATCTACTTGCATCCCCAACTGTAGGATCGTACATAGCTTCCCTCTAACTTGGTCCTATAAATGACCTCTGAGGACACATTGTTGCCTATTCCCAAACTTCCCACAAGTGAAACATGCTCTCAGACTATAATTGTGTCCCACTAAAGGAGCATTGGAATGTTGATAACTCTCTCTATTGGAACTTGGTCGTACACTCTGAGTCAGATGACTAAACTAAGATCATCTATCATGGTTAAATTCATGACTTCTCAGTGTTGCGGTAATTGACCAATGGCCACTCTACTGACCCTACAAATGATACTGCCTATGGCCTCATTGGTGATCTACCCTTGGAGGTGCCAATTGTACTTGAGATGATCATGTGGTTTGTACCTATGTACCTTGTGCAACTAATCTTGAAGGTTGTGCACTATGAATCTGCACACATTTCTTGCCATTATAACCCCTAGAAATATTTATCTCATCCAACCTCGCCTTCTCGGTGACAAGTACAAGTGTCCTAGGCTGGAGCAACCAGATATCCCCAATAATGCACCCATTAAGGTCCCAAACAAAGTGTTGTACTAATAGGGGCTCATCATGGTTATAATTATAATAATTCCTTAGCTCAAAGAACCTCTACTCGTACTGATCTACTAAGATAGCCCCCTATCAAAGCTTTTGGAACTCATCAACACGTGCCTCTCTATACTGCTAAGAAAGGAAGCAATCACAAAACATCTCCACAAATATCTCCCAAGAGACGATCAAAATATTCAACTGGAGCTTTTTCTCCTCTATATGCCACCAAGTAGATGCAAATTATCTCAGGTGTGATGGTACAATGGGATCTAAGGTTTCTCCCATAAGGATTCATAGCGAAGCAACATCCAAGGTCCAACAACCATGTCTCGACCTTACTACCATCACCCTTACCATTAAAGAAAGGTGGTCAAGACCGCATGAGGTCTCTCATCAATCCTGCATGGATG
Source organism: Thuja plicata (assembly GCA_018584345.1). Classification (NCBI taxonomy): domain Eukaryota; kingdom Viridiplantae; phylum Streptophyta; class Pinopsida; order Cupressales; family Cupressaceae; genus Thuja; species Thuja plicata. Next base: position 1,048,089 of record MU227655.1, read on the forward strand.
AAGTCCTCATCCTCAATTTCCCTACCTCTCCTAACCAGTGGCATACAAGAATTATCATGCTCGCTCCTCTCCTCATGCTGAGATATCTGAGAATCCCCCTAATGAGAATCCTCCTGACGAGGTCCCAACGGAGCTATATGATCTTGTAGTAGCTGAACCAACTGGGGATTCCCATCATTACCACCATGAACCTCTTTTCGATCCTCCTAGTGTTCATCATGTTGTTCTTCCTCTCTATTCTCTTCCTCATGATGATCTTCCTCATGATGCTCTTCCTCATGGTGTTCGTGTTAGCAATAATATATCACTAATACAGCTAAGGGGGGGGGGGGAATCAGTTGTATTCCATAAAACTTCAATTTATAAAAAAAATGATAAATGCAATATTGAACACAATAAAAACAACACCATAACACAACCAATTATTTTCGAGGAAACCTTGTTAAGGGAAAAACTTTGGTAGGAATTAGCACCCACAAATAATGCACTAAAAGTATAGTATCCCTATTAGGAGATTTAGCCCTGTTATGAGCTGATTATTACATACAATACATAGTCCTTGTTAAAGAAAAAACCTTGTTAGGAGTCAAGAAAAATAATAGGCTCACTGCCTAAAGAAGGTTAAATCCACCTTTAGAACTCATTTTCAGAGATACAAATATACAAAGATATAATATCCAGCGAACTAACTGATAGCAATTTTTTTTCTTCAATAGTTCTAATGAAGTTCATCAATCACTATCTTTGCTCTACATCCAATATAATTCTCAAATACAAGCTCTCAACTTTGACACTTCACTGTCCACACTCTTTATCAAGAAATAACTTTCCTTTATACAATTTTACAATAAGCAATTAGGTTGGCCAATTAAGACTTCCCCAATGCACAAACAATTACATAACCCCTTTCTAAAATACATGGTTTCTTGAACAAGTAAACATAAATTAAAAATCATTAAATATAATCCAAGATCCAAAATCCACACTCACCATCCATAATACATGCTACATCTCTGAAGTCAGCCTCAAATAGGTCTTCTCTAGAAAAAAATACCACAAGTGACATTACCAAGAGTCTTACGACCCAAGAATCATAAAAAAACATTCCTCAACATGTGTCCTTACATTCCCCAATATCACATAGCATTAAAAATATACTCGTACTCATGTTATCTACAAAACTCAGAGACTAACACTGTTATAATTCTCTATCAATGTTCTGCAAATAGTCTCCACCAAAACCACTATAACTAAAACAAATAGAAAAATAAACTCAAGTGACCTTAGATATATGACCCCAACTTGTCCCTTAATACATATCTATGCTCGCAACCTCTGAGAGTCTGTACAATGTTTGTACACGACTGCCAGTCTTGCCTATGCCTAAGACAACTAGTTTGGCTGAGACTTCAACTGAACACATGTTGACATCAATGAAAAAACATGAATGCTAACAACTCCAACAGAAGACAATTCCAACAATCTCCCCCTTTGGTATTGATGGAAACACATGAGAAAATCCATCAATCCAAAAGTACTAATCTCAATACAATCTTCTTAATATCCTCTTCACAACTCTCCCTAAAATAGTAGGGATTTTCCATTGAATCTCTCCCCCTTTGACATCAATAGAAAAGGGTGCCATTACTCTATTTTTGACCACATCACCTCTGGAAAGTGTAGATTTTTCAAATCTTCATGCCCGTAGCAACTAGGTCCTCAAACATTGGAATGTGTTCTATTTTTTTCTTGCTATCACTCCGCCTGAGGAGTGGATCCATACATAAAGTCGAGAAAATGATATAGCTCTTAAATCCACTGTACTAATACATTCTTGCATCAATTATTTCTCACAAGGAGGGGCTCTCACCCCAAACATACCTCTGAGATACACAAAGGCATCCTTTGGAAAAGGTTTTGTAATCATATCTGTTATTTGTTCCTTTGTGCTGATATAATCTAATCTAAACTCCTTCTTTGCAACCTTGTCTCTCAAGAAATGATACTTAATTAAAATATGTTTATTCTTTGAATGCATAACTAGATTCTTTGACATATTCACTATGCTAGTGTTTTCATAATTAATAACCATTGGATCTTCAAAAGTTATCCCAATGTCCTTCAACATCTGCTTCATTCAGACAATCTATGTTCAATTTATAGTAGCAACAACATACTTTGATTCAGTAGTAGACTGAGCTATATAGTCTTGCTTCTTACTTAACCAGGAAACCAACCTTTTCCCAAAAAAAATGCATCACCACTTGTTCTCTTTCTATCATCAACACTTCCTTCCCACTCAACATTACTGTAAGCATGCAAAATAAAATCATCAGATTTTTCATACCATAAAACATATTGCAGTGTTCCTTCTAGATATATAAATATTCTCTTTATTATAACAAGATGAGTCTCTTTAGGATTTGCTCGATATCTTGCCACAATTCCAACTGTGTTAGCAATACCTAGTCTAGTGTGAGTTAGATATTGTAAGCCTCCAATCATGGATCTGTACTTTATCTAAAAAACACTCTGAGATTCATCAGTAGTAGTAAGCTTGTAACCAGTAACCATAGGTGTTCCAATAGGTTTAAACTCTTCCATTCCAAACTTTTTCAACATTTCCTTAAGATACTTGGTTTGACAAATAAAAATACCATTCTTATTCTAATTAATTTGCAACCCAAGAAAAAATTTCATTCCACGAATCATCAACATATCAAATTCATTTTCCATCTCCTTAGAGAATTTATTACTGATTTCATCATTACCTCCAAAAATGATATCATCTACAAAAACTTCAACTATTAAAATTTCATATTCACTAGTTCTTAAGTACAAATTACTGTTTGCATTACCTTTTTCTGAAACCAAGACAAAGTAAATACCTGTCCAATCTAGCATACCATGCTCTAGGTGCTTGTTTAAGTCCAAACAAAGCCTTCTTCAATTTTAAAACCATGTCCTCATCATGTGTCAAAGTAAATCCATCAGGCTGCTCAATATATACTTCTTCCTCTAGATCTTCATTTAGAAATGCAAATTTCACATCCATCTAATATAATTTAAATTCTTTGTGTGCAACATAAGAAAGAAATAATCTCACTACCTCAAGCCTAGCAACACGAGCAAATGTTTCTTCAAATTCTAATCCTTCTTTTTGTGAGTAGCCTTTGTCTACCAATCTCGCCTTATTCCTTAAAACCATTCCTTCTTCATTCATTTTGTTTCTAAAAATCCATTTAGTCCCTATAACATTCTTGTCCTTAGGTCTAGGAACCAATTCCCAAGTGTTATTTTTCTTTATCTGTTCCAATTATTCCTATATTGCTTTATTCCAAGATTCATCTCTACATGCCTCATCAGTAGTATTTGGTTCTGCTTGAGAAATCAAAAAAATCTCATTTATTAATTTGGATATTGTCATTGTTAGCATACAGATTTGTCTTTCTATAATTTATCAATTACTTTCTCTAAGCCCATGAAAAACCACAATCTCAAACTAACAGTTGAATTATAATATTTAGATTTATAATTCTCTGATTTTAGGTTCAACTCCTTATTTGATCTTCAATGAATTCTGACAATCACAAATTGCTTTCGCAAACACACACTTTTAACTAGAAAGAAAATAAGGCTTTTGTAGCATTTCACACATTAACATGTCACAAAAACTGAATGAAAGATAGATATATCAACACTAAATGAAGCTCACAGACTTCAGTTTCAGAACTTACTTACTGAAAATAAAACTATACTAACGCAAACTACAGAAAAATCCTTTTGAAAATAGATACCCAATATTCAAGATATATCCCAATAGAGATCAATATGCTAATATAAACCAACGGATTCACACAACATAAATTTTTGTTCCATTCATATCAAAAATATACTTCCAAGTTTCTTTTTTAATTAACAAACTAACTGAAAAATGCTAAAAACTATTAAGTCTTGCCCTAACTTAACCAAAATTACCATCATCCAAATACAGATTATCCTGGCTATAAATAGCCATCAGTCTTAGGAAATAGGAATTGACATCCTGAGATACACTCTACGGGATTCAGTATATAACTATTTTTACAAAACCACCCAAATTCAAAGAAAACATGAACTATGAAAAACTACCACTACTCTGTGATCTGCAAAGCATGATCAAGAAGTGGTGGATGTGTTGGATCCCTTTGATTGGTCCTATGAGGTGTCAAAAATGTGGGAGCTCCTCCATTCCTTATGTGCCTCCGCAATGCTAATGATTCTGGACGGATGTGGCAAGGTAATGTGAATTACCCTTTGCCTCAGAAATTTTTTATCTTTGCGAACCTGGGAAATTTTCTCTGTGTGCACCTTGAGGTGGTTGGTACATACTACTAGCATAGCTTCAGTGTTGGCAAGGGTTATGAAATCATCTAGGGTGATATCTTTAGTATCTCTGATGGCGGTAACTTCACGTTCAAACTCTAGTAACAATTCCTCTACTCCTTTGATACCATGAGTATCTTCTTTTATAAGCGATATATTCAAACATTTGAGGTCTTTCTGCATGATATCCATCAACCCCTTTGATTCACTCAGTAGGTAAGTAGTCCTATCATGACCTGATTTAATAATGGAGTTCCTCCACTTGATGCTCTTGATGAAGACATACAGAATGTTTTCGTCCAATCCTGGAACGAGCTTCTCTATCAAGAATTTACCCACTCCATATTTCTCTATCTCATAGAGCTGATTCATCACCTTTAGCCATTTTTTCTTCTCTTTATCCCACTCTGTCAATTCTACCAGAATCTCAACAACAATTGAACTAACAACCTCATGAGTTTTAACCAACTGATTGATATAGTTGCTTCCCTTCTATACCATTGCTTGGATCCATTTAGTATAGGCATCCGCAATTAGCTTGTTTTTCTGGATTTGGTCCAGGGTCTTCCTAACATCTGGTGAATGAGGATCAAATGACTGTGAAGCTATAGTTAAAGGGAGATTATTAGGGTCCTAAACTTCTTGAATAAATTCAGCCATCGTTTTGATTGTTGCTTTCAATTCATTCATTTCCCTCTCATCTTTAAAAGTCCCATGCAAGATCTTCTTTGTATAATTTTCCAGGTGTTTAGCATCAGCTACTCTGGTCGCATATCCAAGGTCTATCTTCTCAATTGTGAAGTCATCTGCAGTAGCTTCAGAAAGTTCTTTATCATTCTTAGGAACTGCACGTTCAGCATACCAGTGCCCTGTTTTGTCATCAATGTCCATCCTGGACTCTGTCCTAATCCTTTTGGTTTCTCTGAGGAACCCAAACATTTGCTCACCATATCTTCAATTGGCAGTGTTATTGGCAGGTCATTTCTCTTTTTGTTGATGGGTGTTTCTAGCCATTTCAAGGTAGGAATTGGTGACTGCAGAGAGTCTTCCATTGCCTATGTCAGACTGGAGGTCATAGAAATTGTAGAATCTTTAACTCCCTGCTGATTATCTTTTTTGGAAACAACTTCTTCTAACACGGAGAATTGTGTGTTCTCATCATCCATCAAGGTATCCATTGTTAGAATGAATTTAGAATAACTGAGAGGGGAGGGGTGAATCAGTTACCCTCAGGTCTAGATGTAGCAAATAAAACTTTCTGTGTTTCAGATCTACTCGATAGCAGTAGCATAAATCAACAACTTTAATCAAGCAGTTTGCTGTCAATTGAAATTAGCTTGTAGTAACATAACAGTAAAGAAAACCATAAGCATTCACACAAGTTGACACAAGTATTTAACATGGAAACCCAATATAGGAAAAACCACCAGTAACATGCTACCAAGTTTTCACTCTTTTGAAGTGATGCCCTATGAGGAGCCAACCCTATGAAAGGTTACAATAACACACTGCTAGGTGTGACCTGATTAAAGGATTTAATCACCCTGTCAGGAGTGGGCTTGTTAGAGGACTTAGAACATTCCAATCTGAATGTCACCTTGTTAGAGGATTTATACAAATGAATGTTAAGTCAACCTTGTTAAAGGATTTAACTAATATAATGGTAAGAAAGTAATCTGTTGTGATCTGGTACATACAACTTACTTTGCAAATTCAGATCCAATTACAGCTCTGATGTTAACTTACTAGATAGCCTGCATTGCCATTTCAACCTTCTGATATGCTTGGAAATTTGTCAAGCAATCACACATGCAACACTCTGCTTCTATATTTTCCTTCTCTGCTAGATCATGCCAAACAGTAAATCAACTATGCAAACCTCTTGCATACACATCCATTCATCCAAACTTCAAGAATAACCCCTGAGGTTATCATATACCTCTCTGTTTAGGTCAGATAAATCTTTTGCTGCTTAAACAAGATCATAGATCTTAGGTTAGGTCAAATCCAGTGGATCATTCCATCTTTGCATTACATTTACTTCTCCAAAGTAGTCTCTAATTAAATCTTGAAACCATGCATTAATTATGGTTACCCATACATTAAATGACATGGATCAATCTTTAATTAACATTACATATCCCAATAAAATTAACTAAGTCAGCTAGAGATCTCAAATCTCATCATTAATCCAATTACTGTAAGTCAGCCAACATCACTGTTTCCACTCGGAAATTTCAATGGTGCTCGGCATTGAGAAAATTTTTGCTCGTCACAAGCAACTTTACTCGGCACAAGAAAATTTTCTCGTCATAAGAAACTTTGCTCGGCACAAGCCAAACTTGCTTGGCACAGAACAACCATAAAAACTATCTTTGAAAGATAAACAACTAATTACTTTGCCAGAGTGCCAACTGATCAAGTACCCTTTTAGTTTCCTTAACTCAACCATTCACTTGGCCTTCTTATTAAATCTTCTTCATCAATAATAGATATGGTACTCAAACAGATAACAATAGTCTTACCAGTAAAGGTTTGACAACAATGACAAAATAACAATTGCTTGCATTTTCACTTTCCAACAATCTCCATCTTTGGCATTGATGGCAACACAAAATATTAAAATAATGATTTAACAAGCATAGTTACCAACCAATCAAAAAATTCACCTGTGTTCCTTGATATGAACGAATTTTCATTAATGTCTTTAGCTTCATTCTGATTCTTATCTGTAAAACATTTCTCCCTCTGTGTCTGTAATCACACTGTAATCATCTGTGCCTAATCATCTGTAGACTCCCTCTGAGTAGATAATCACTTCAATGTTTTCAATAGTAACTTTTTCCTCTATGTAATCTTTCCCTCTTTGTAATCTCTCTTTCTCGGCAATCTCTTCCTCTTTATAGGTAATCTCTCCCTCTTTGACAACAATGCCAAAGACGTAAAAATCACTATCATGTAGATCCTCAATATCATGCTGATCCTGTCATCTTGATTATGACTAATTTTTCTTTTCTGTCCTTGTTCATCTTCACAACTTTAGCCAGCATCCTAATGTGTGACTTACTATGCATCAATGTGTCAAATATTTTGAATGTAATATTTGATGCAACAATACCATACAATTCTTAATTAGCTTCAGTTAGGGGAATCACCCCCAATTTACCTCGTAGATACTCACAAGCATCCTTGGGTAGTGCTTTTGTGAATATGTCTGCTAATTTTTCTTTAGTGTTCACATAATCCAGTCTCACTTCTGTACTCTGAACTAGCTCCCTCAAGTAATGATACTTGATAGCTATATGCTTTGTCTTTGAGTGCATCACAAGATTTTTAGAAATATTAATAGCACTTGTATTATCACAATATATGACAACTGGGTCAGTGATTTCTTCCTTCATACCTTTTAGTAGTATCTTCAACCACACAATGTTAGAATAGTTAGCTGTTGCTGCCACATACTCGACTTCAGCTATATATTGTGAGGTGTAGTTATATTTCTTGCTTGTCCAGGAGATCAATTTCTTTCCTAAAAGAAATGCTCCACCAGTAGTGCTTTTCCTGTCATCAACATTTACAGCCCAGTCAGAGTCAGTGTAAACTCTGAGTTCAAACTTGTCATTCTTTTTTTAGTATAGAACATAGTCATCAGTTCCTTTCAAATATCTTAGAATCCTTTTTACTGCCATCATGTGAGTTTCTTTGGGATTAGCAAAAAATCTTGCAACAATCCAAATAGGTAGGGCAATATCAGGTCTACTGTATACAAAATACTGTAGTTTTCCAATCATAGATCTGTAGAATGTTTGGTTCACTTCTTTTGTGTCATCATCTTTTGTCAGCTTCTGTCTAGTAGCCATGGGTGTACTCACTGGTTTGGATTCTTCCATTCCAAAAGTTTTTAGTATCTCTTTAATATATTTAGATTGGGTGATATAGATACCATTCTTCATTTAATAAATTTGTAAGCCAACAAAGAATTTTATTTCACTAAACATAGACATCTCAAACTCAGTTTGCATCTCTGTTGCAAATTTTTGACATAACACATCTTGTCTACTAAATATGATGTCATCTACGAAAATTTCAGCTAAAAATGTACCTTTACTTTGCTCTATCTTTAAGTATAGGTTGTTGTTGTCATTGGTTCTTGCAAATCCAATCTTGATCAGATAATTGTGCAATCTCTCATACCATGCTCTTGGCACTTGCTTCAATCCATATAGTGCTTTGTCCAATCTGTAAATCATATTCCTTTTGTTTGGATCTATAAAACCATCAGCTTGCTCGATATACACTTCTTCTTCCAAGATACCATTGAGAAATGTAGATTTCGCATCCATCTGATAAACTTTGAATCCTTTATAGGTTGCATATGCAAGTAAGGTCCTGACACCTTCCAATCTTGCAATTGGGGCGAAGGTTTCACCGTAGTCAATTCCTTCCTCCTGTGCATAATCCTTGCATACCAGTCTAGCTTTATTTCTGTCAAATCTCCATGTTCATTCAGTTTGTTCCTGAATACCCACTTAGTGCCAATAATATTTTTATCCTTTGGCCTAGGTACAAGTGTTCAAGTTTTGTTCTCAATTTTTTCAATTTCCTCATTCATTTCTTGTATCCAATCTTCATTATCTAAAGCATCTTTTACCATTTTGGGCTCAAATTCACATAACAAACATGTGTCATTTTTCAACTTACTTCTTGTCATAACAACAGAATCCTTTGACCCAATGATTTGATCAGAATTTTGATTCCTTCTCACATATTTTGCTAGGGTAGGCTCAGTCCTTGCTTTAGGTTCATCATTTTTATTCAGTTTTGGTTGATTTTGTGACTCAACATCTCCATCAGATAGATTGACATTCACTTCCAATTGCTCGACAACTCCACTCTATGACTCAATAGGTGCATGTTGTTGCTCAACAGTAGTCTCAGGTAGTGAATTATAATATTCCTCATCTAGATATATGAATGATCTGTAGCTTTTAGGTTCTTGTGTACTTTCAGCTTCATTTCTTTTTGCAAACTCATCAATTCTTACATTTGCACTTTCAACAATTTTGTTAGTATTAGAATTCAGACATTTGTATGCTTTG
>MU227655.1:1060123-1073894 GCA_018584345.1 Thuja plicata
CTTGCGATCACACACCCATTTCAATTAGCAACTTCTCAACACTTCTCAAGTCATAGACGCTGCCCCACCAATACTGAGCATCAAGAACAACATTTCAGAAGGAGTAGAGAGAAACAATAGAAGCTTCGAGCATCGTGGGGTTTGCATTCATTTGTTTTCCTTTCTCTTGCTTGTACATTTTATTGATTATGTTTCATTATCATTCATTATTGGTGGTATTGCGTATTTGATTCATATCAATTGTGAAACCTTTGCTACTGACCCTTGCCTTTGGAAAGCTTGGGAATCCATGGATCACGATCGAAGAAAAGGCGTACATTTTGGTGAACCCGACATGAACAAACAACCCAAATATCCCTTGCAGACGAAGAACCAGATTGATCAACCATGACCGTACGGTCATAAATTTAAAAATCTGACTTTTCTTTGACATTTGTATTATTTCGTAGTTGTTGTCATTTTGCTGCAATCGAAAAAACTATTCCGCAATCGACTGGTTTAATACCGCAATTGATTGCAGGCTTTCGTAGTATTATTCTGTCTATTTCTATCTTCTTTCTTTGGGTACTTCACCGCAATTATCTGATCCATGCTGTAATTGAAAGAATTTTTCTGCATTTTCCCAATCCATGCCACAATTGACATTATTTCACTACATTTTCTAGTGCTTTACCGCAATTGACAAAATTTTACCGCAGTTGCTAGAAGTTTGCCGCAATCGCAGAAATATTGCAATATCGGATCCAAATCTTCTACAAATCTTTTTCTAATTTGACATTTTTTTGGTTTCTGTGCAGGATTGGACCAAATCACAGAGGACAGAGAAGTGTAAGTTTTGGTAAGCATCATTCGTTATTTCAAAGTTGTGTTTATTCTCATTTCGTAAATAATCCTTTTTTGGTACTAACCTGTTTAAACAAAGCAAACTAAAAGGAATTCATTTGTCAATTTGGGTTTAAAAAGAACAGTGCTTGCAAAACATATCACATCTCATATTTTGAATTTGGGCTTAAAATTGATGTGAGGATTAAAACTGAACAAAGGAAAAAAATCTCTCAATTTGGTGCATTAAAATTGAACAACCAATCAACACCTACTTTTGGGCTTAAAATTGAACATTGGTGCTTGTATGGTGGTGTAGCTTAGTTCACATTTCAAACTTTGGAGCTTAATCAATTTACCTTGTGTCTTGATTTTTGGGTGCACTTGTACAAATGGTTAGATTACAAACCTTTATACTTTTTTAGAAAGGCTTGTCTAGAGAAAGCACTTCTTCATCAGAGAACGACCTTAAACTGGCAATCCTTCTGATTGGTATATAAACAAGGCACAAACCAAAGTTCCGTCTTATCTAGCCAAGCTCGGGCGAGGCATGTTGATAATAGTTTGGATCGGGTGAATATCCCTAAGGAGCCAGCATGGTCAAATAGGCTCTTAAGTGAGTCACACATGTACAAACTGATTGGAGAGATGCCACAGACCCTTACTACAACCTTGATTAATTAGAGGCCCACCCATTTTACCTTCGAACAGATTCCTTATTATAGTGCAAGGGGTTGTAGAATTTCCCCCCAAGATTCCCAACATATGTGTCCTACGGTATTTGTGTAGTGAAAGAGATCTTCACTCCACAGCAACAATATCTGGAAACGACAAAAACACAGGCACCTATGTCGTGGACCTTCGTGTCCTAGTAGCGTGACAATTGTTGTGTGAGCTAACAGACATTCATGCATTGGGCCTATAACATTATATTCTAAAGCCATTGACCTAGTTTAATCTGACTGTTCATTGTTGAGACCTCGTGATAACCTTACAACTTGAAAAAAGTTGTAGAACATACACAATTTCAGTCTTCATTCTTCAAAACACAGTGTCTTTTGTGCTTGTTCCTTTGATCAGTTTTTTTAAAATGAAAAACAAAACATCCAAACTGTCAAAATGAGTCAAACATGTTAAAGTCTAGGGTTTTCAATGTCAACTGTCTTGCAAATCAGAAGCATTGTTCCAGAAAATTCAAAAATATCAAGCAGTGATACTTATCCTCTAGTCTTTTTTAGACTGTTCCTCCTTTACCACAATTGCCCGCATTGTGCCGCAATTGAAGGAAGTTTGCCATAGTTGATTCATTTATTGTCACAATCATCATGTTTATTACCGCAATTAGTGATAAACTACCACAATCAACCAGTTATTTTATTGCAATCGGTGAAATTGTACCGCAATTGACCAGATATACTACATTTCTATTTTGACCTGAAACCTTGAAATAAGTCTTCATTTGGTGTCCAAAACTAGTGTCTATTCAAGGAAAATGCGAAGAACATTGTGTGAATCTGTAAACATTAAAGATTACCCTTTCTCTGTAAAAGCACGATTATTGTCAAAAACATTGTTAGTTCAAAAGTTCAGACTAGAAATACCTTGATCTCATCATATCAAATATCATCCTCTTTATCAAAGTGACTTTGTCCAAGGCAAAGGTCAGAAAATCTTATCTTTTATCATCACCACTTTGAGATCAAGTTATATCAAAATCTGTCCCTAGAATTACCCTTGTCCAAAAACATAACTTGGACTTCCTCAGAAATGATCTTCTTCCTTGTTTGCTTTATATCACTTGTTTTAGTTACAAAACCTAGACCGCACTATGTCTCAAACACCTCATGGAGGACCTTACACAAGGTCTAAGGCTAGAACTCAACCTGATGAGCCATATGTCAACTGTTTCCCCGCTTGGGAAATAGAGCAAGAGAACGATCCCTTCATGAACACCAATTCTGCTCTATTCATTGAACAACCCCGTGGGGCAGCTTTTTTCCAAGATATCACAGAAGAAGAACTTGAAGATGTGGAATAAGATGCTTACTCCATGAAAGTAGTTGATGCTATTGTAGAGAGGAATCCTAAATGTTACTTGGCCATGTTAATAAAGAAGGGAGTCAAACTCCCCGCTGAATTCAGTGTATCAACTATATGGCCCAAAAACCCTCTCGTAGGTCAAAAAACTACTCACACTCCTCATATACTACCTGTTTTGTCACAGATCTTTCCACCATTGGTTTTACCCACATTAACATAGACTGTATCCAATCAAACTAATGACCTGACCCAGGCTAACACATCTTCTACTCAAAGCATGACAGGCTTGCAACAAAGTGCACCTATGGTAACTAGTATGCCTCTACCTTTGGTCTCATGGCCAGGACAATCAAGCTCTCATGCTATGCCTTCCATCCCACAAAACACCAACTATTCTGAAACTATGCCACTGCTATAATCAATTCACACTAGTCTTGGGATCAACACATCATGCTTGCAGGGATCCATCTCTGCAGGAACGACTTACAGTCAAGGCCCACCCAAAGCTATATCTTTTCCCATTCTGACACCAATCCAACCTTTGCAACAGTCACCCCAGCTTTAGTTGCCTCAGTTCCAACCCCTGCAACAACAAACCAGCTTCAGTTGCCTCAAACCCAACCTCCGCAACAACAACCCCAGCTTCAGTTGCCTCAAATCCAACCCCCGCAACAACAACCCCAGCTTCAGTTGCCTTAGTTCCAACCCCCGCAATAGCAACCCCAGCTTGAGTTTCCTCAAATCCAACCTCAACAACATCAACCCCAGTTTCAAACCCAACCTCAGCAGTAGCAATACCTACCCCAGCATTATCAACCCTAGTTTCAGTCACAACAACAAACTTATCAAAACCCTCCATGGGCTGCTCACATCCCTCCAGTTACAAATCACTTAGTGGGGAATCAATATCAAGTCCCTAGGATGAAATCCTATGTTCCTACTCAAGGGACATAGAGGCACAACCTCATACCCACCACGACACAAAGCAATGTCCACACTCACCAGCCTCAAAATCAAACGGACATGCTAATGCAACAAATGCAAACCCTTCAAACCCAAATGATGGATATGAAAAATCAGCGGTAGAATAAATCCTATACCGTAGAGGATTTATACCTATATCCATTTGACCATTCTCTTCACATGTCTCAATTCCAAAATCACTTCTCGGTACTGAAATTTGACAAATATAGGGGCAGTACCAACCCTATTGAACATATCCGAGATTTTTTTGCTAGTTGCATCAAAGTCGCTCATGATGAGACATATCTAATGCGAATGTTCCCACAAAGCTTGGCCGGACCAGCAGTGGAATGGTTCTCACATCTACCTCATGGCATTCAATCTTGGGGAGAATTGACTGAAAAGTTCATAGCTCACTTCCATCATAACATCGAGCCCAAGGTCAGCATTAAGGACCTTTGCAATATCAAACAAAAAGATGGAGAGTCTTTTGTGAAATTCCTACAGAGATGGAGGAATACGGAAAATTGTATAACATATGATGTGCCCGAACAAGACTTAATAGTCATGTTTGTTGATAATCTCATTCCAGACATGTCATTCACAATAGAGTTATAGTTAGCTCCGAACTTCACACAACTCATCGAAAGAGGAGTTTGTTGTGAGCATAACTTAGTCAAATGAGGAATCCTTGCAGATCCCACACAAAAAAATATGAATAAGAATACAACGGAAAAAGCTAAGTGGTGTAACAAAAACAAAAATGTCACAAGCGATGGTGTCATTGATGTGAAAACAGTCAACTATGCACAACCCAAGGTATCACTACAAGATGCACCTATGGCAAACCAAAAACCCACAGGGCCCACTCAACAAGCATACACCCAGAACCAACCTCCCCCTGTACAGGTGGCCACTGTGTCAAACAGTCAACAACAAAATCAACGCAAACCACGGTTTCAATTCCAACAACAAGATTTCACACCATTGGGAGAGCTGATATTGTCAACTTTATGCAAGTTGATACAATCAAAAACTATCACTCTCCCAGAAATCAGAGACTTTGAACAAGATGAAAAAAAACCAAGATGGTATAATGACAAATATTTCTGTGAGTTTCATCGGGTGAAAGGGCACAAAATGGCCAACTGCTACTAATTGAAACATGCTATCCAAGATCTGATTGACACAGGGATCATCAATGTGACAAATACTCAAACCAAAGGCACAACTAATCACACTATATTCAATGATACCTGTCATGATCACAACAAGGGAAAAGCCTCCGGGTCTAGTGGACAAATGAAACAAGTTAACTATACATATGCCAACAGTGATAATGTCATCAATTGCCTCAATCCTTCAGATAGTCATGTGGCTACAATCACTATCAGAGACCAAGGTAACAATTGTGCTGTAACAATGTGTCACGCTAGAGTCATCTTGCAAGGAGTACCATCCTCAACTACTACATCAACCAATCCTATAGCAAACTCGGATCCACAAACAAGCATAGTGGACCAACTAAAGCGCACACCTGCCTAGATCTCCATGTTTGACCTATTGCACATATCTCCACAGCATAAACTGGCACTTGACCAAGAACTTCAAAATGTAGCTTTCCCAAGGGACATAACACTCGAGAGCTTCCAAATGTGGTCAACCATATAGAAGCTAACAAACATGCCATATTCATAGACCGTGATGTGCCACCACATAAACCCCTGCATAATGATCCTCTACACTTACTTGTCAAGATCCACAAAAGCGCTGTCTGTAGGATCCTTGTTGATGGTGGAGCTGGGTTAAACATATGTACTCTAAAGTTAACCAAGCAACTAGGATATTCAGAATCAAGCATTGATGTCACAAGGAGGATAAATATTAGAGCCTATGATGAAGAGGAAAGATCCTCTCAGGGTATTATCATTCTACCTATTCGCATTGGTCCTATGGTAAAAAACACACCCTTCCAAATATTAGACCCTGAGTTGGGATACATGTTACTAGGGAGACCTTGGATACATGAAATGCAAGTAGTACCTTTGACATACCATCAATACATCAAGTTCCCACACCAGGGAGATGAGATCATCATAGAGGGAGACCCTAATCCCTTCCATTATTGTAATGCCATCCAAATTAGCACTGATAACCAAGTACCATCAAACCAAGATGCAAGCGTCCCATCCTCTTCAGATTCAAATCCCAAGGATGTCACACGAGTAGTGGGAAAGATAGTCATTAAACAAGATGCAAGCATCTCATCCTCTTCAAATTTAAAACTTTAAGATATCACACAGAAAGCAGGCAAGATATCTATCACAGACAAGGGCTATGGTGAATACAGATATGAAGAAGATTTTACCATCATGCACATGCCTCAAATCCCAAGAACTCATGGCATGCCACAACCTGTTATTGCAATAGAAACTCCGCAGCCTGTTCTATTCAAATGTCCACCCACAACCTTTGTCCGATGGGGAGACATAGCAGAAGAAAATCCTTTTGAACAAGACATCAATACCTGGTTATACCAAGTTTCCCCTGAGACAATCCAGACTCCATTACCTTTGTTGAACTATGGTAACGGTTACACAATGATACAAAGATTTGGGTACGATGGTACAACTGGGCTGGGGGAAAGACAATAAGGCATATATGAATTGCCTCTCCCACCAACCCAAAGAAACACAAGAGGTTTGGGATATGGACAAAAAAACACTAGTCCTGTGATCCAAGACATTCAAGTCAATCACGAGAAAATAGTAGAGATGCACTAGGGGCACAACACAGAGCATGTCCTAATAAGAAACATATTAGCACAGTTGTTGCCCACCGAAGAGGGAACCACACAATCCCAAATAAACCTACACTTAGCAATCGACGACAACCAAGGAAGTGAGACATCGGATGAACATTCCATTGAGACTGACTCCCATGAGTATGAGTGGAGATCCCTCCATGACTCTGAACCGTCAACCCCATATTTTTCCCCTCGGGCCGATATTATCATAAATCTAGCAGATCTATTTGACCAAATGACCATCACCGAACAACCCTGTATAGACAAATATGTCATTTATCAAACCTCAAGTGGTGCATCCACATCATCGTCCAATTTTGTAGGCACCATATCAGTAGTCCCATTCAGTCAACCAGAGCCAAACAGTAGTGAGAGTGTCTGTCCTGTACACCCTGAGCTTATAGAATGGGATCAACAAGGGCCACCTGATCTAGATGTCTTTGAGAATGATGAGATGATAGCTCATTTCATGGGACTAAGGGAAGGCATTCCATCAAGAGATCACAAGGCAGGATTCTCCTTTAACCTAGACAGAGCATCATATTTCGAGGAGGAAGCTCCTCTTTCCAGTCCACAAAATAAAAAAGAACAAAAGATTAAAAAGATAAAAGAAGACGTATCTTCTAGCAAAAACCTCACTAAGGTGCTAGAAGATGGAAAGAAAGAAATCCTCCCCTTAACAGAGGAGAAATCAATATTATTAGCAGAAGAAATAGAGGAAATCAACTTGGGGAATGACAAGAACCCAAGAAACATTTACTTGGAAAAATCACTCACTCCTGAGGAGAGAGAACAGTTCATCAGTTTCTTCAAGGCAAGAATGATCAATTTTGCATGGTCCTACTCAGATATGCTAGGATTAGATCCAGAGTTAGTCCTACACCACCTCCCATTGCTACCAAATGCCAAACATGTCAAGCAAAAGTTGAGAAAGATGCACCCCCACGTTGCATTGCTAGTCAAAGCTGAATTGAAAAAGCTCTTGGATGCTAAATTCATCAGACCTATACCATATGTAGACTGGATATCTAATTTGGTACCAGTTACAAAGCATAGTGGTCAGATACAAATTTGTACAGACTTTCGGGACCTCAACATAGCATGTCCCAAGGATGACTTTCCTTCACCAAACATTGATATGATAGTAGACCTAATTGCCAGACATCAAATGCTATCACTCATGGATGGCTTTTCAGGTTACAATCAAATGAGGATCACGCTAGAGGACCAACACAAAATAGCTTTCACATGTCCATGGGGAACATATTGTTGGAATGTCATGCCATTTGGCCTGAAGAATTCCATAGCAACATATCAAAGGGCTATGATGACTATATTTCATGATCTCATCCACAAGACAATGGAAAACTATGTGGATGACATATTAGCCAAATCAATACTTCGAAAGGATCATCTATAGGTTTTGGGACCCATCTTTGATAGAATGTAGGAATTCAAAGTCTGACTAAATCCAAAAAAGTGTGCATTCGGTGTCACAGCGGGAAAATTACTAGGGTTCATAGTATCACACAAAGGAATCGAAGTGGATGCAGAAAAGGTCAAAGCAATATTGGACATGCCTCCACCATCAAACCTGAGACAACTAAGAGGGTTACAATGAAGGCTCCAATCAATCAGATGCTTCATAGCTCAATTGGCAGACAAGTGCCACCCATTCCAACATCTATTGCATAAAGACATCAAGTTCATATGGACAGAGCAATGCAAACAGGCGTTTCAGATATTCAAAGACTACCTTCTTAAGTCTCCTATATTGGTACCACCAGTACAAGGTAGACCATTGCTTCTATATATCTCAACAATGGAATTAGCATTAGGTGTCCTCTTGGCACAACATGATGATGCAGGAAAAGAGAGGGCCATCTACTATCTAAGCAGGACTTTGGTTGGATATGAGATAAACTATACGCCAATTGAGAAGTCATGCCTGGCAGTTGTTTTTTGCTTCCCAGAAGCTAAGACACTACATGTTGAGTCACCAAACAAAATTGGTCACACATATTGATCCTCTTAAGTACCTCCTGAGCAAAGCAGCGCTCACAGGATTACTGGCAAAGTGGGTAATGATCTTAAGTGATTTTGACATTGAGTACATAGATAGAAAGGCTATCAAAGGAAAGGTGATAGAAGATCAACTAGCAGAGGCACTAATTCAAGACCACCAACCTATTATCTTTGACTTTCCTAACAAATCTATCATGACACTACAACCGATGATTGAGGTATGGCAACTTTATTTTGATGGATCGTGTACAAACCATGGTGCGGGGGCAGGGATAGTTCTTATCACTCCAGATCATGATACAATTCCAAAGTCTTTCGGACTTAACTTCCAATGCACCAACAACATAGCATAATATGAAGCATTGGTCATCGATCTAAAGATAGCCATTCAATGGAGAATCAAGAACCTTAAAGTCTTTGGTGATTCATAGTTGGTCATCAGTCAGGTCAATAATGATTATATGACCAAAGATGAGAAGCTCATACCATATAGAGCACAGATGGAACAACTGTGCACCAAGTTTCATTACATTCTCTTTGAGCAAGTCCCAAGAGCATAGAACAAAGTGGAAGATGCGATGGCTACCATAGCATCACTGATTGATATGCCAGGTAACGATATCAAATTATAGTTTCTAGTGGAGTAACTCTTGGTGCCATCACATCGGGCATCTATCACAGAATCAACATGTGTCCTTGTTGGTCCTGAATCCCCATGGTACCAAGATGTCTATAGCTATCTCCAAAATAATGTCTTACCTCCAAACTTGTCTAGGAACCAGAGAAAAGCCCTCATCCGCCAAGCCTCTGGGTATACCATCCTCTCGACTACTCTATACAGACGAAGTCTAGATGGAATGTTACTATGATGTCTCACTTCCATGGAATCCCAGAAAGCTTTGTACGAGGTACATGAAGGAATATGTGGAACCCACGGAGGTGGCAATAGCTTAGCTAAGAAGATAATCCACATGGGATACTATTGGCCCACAATAGAGACAGATGCACACAAGCATGTTCAAAGGTGTAGACAATGTCAAATTCATGGAGACCTCATCCATGCACCAGCCCAGGATCTAAATCCCATCACATCACCGTTACCATTTTCAATGTGGGGATTTGACCTGGTGGGAAAAATCACACCTTCTTTAGCAAACAGACACAAGTACATCAGAGAAGCAGTGGAATACTTCACCAAGTGGGTGGAAGCAATTCCCCTCACTTACATCATTGGAAAGCAAAAAGCGATGTTCATACTTAACCACATCATCTGTTGATACGGGATACCCCAAACAATCCTAACAGACCATGGTACACCTTTCCAGAACAAGGATGTTGAAGACCTATGTGAACAATTCCACATCAAACAAGGGTTCTCCTCATTTTACTACCCTCAAGGGAATGGCCAAGCCGAAGCTACAAATAAAATAATCTTGAAAATCCTGAAGAAAATAGTGAACGAATCAGGGAGAGACTGGCATTTACAGCTTAGTCCCGCACTATGGGCATACAGAACTAGTGTGAGAACACCTACATGAGCCACTCATTTCTCCCTAGTCTATGGATCAGAGGCGGTATCACCCCTCAAAGTGGAAATCCCATCTCTAAGGATATCATTGAAGAACCTGATCACGGATGAAGACTATAGAGTGGCAAGGCTCAGTGAACTAGAGTTACTAGATGAAAGAAGGCAACATGCCTTCGACCACTTACAAGGCTATTAGAATCACCTTAGAAGGAACTATCATAAGAAGGTGAAGCCATGAACATTTGAGGTAGGAGACCTTGTCCTCATGGAAAATCAGAAGAATCAAGTAGAGCGAGTCAAACCCAGAAAGTTTGAGCCTAACTGGCTAGGACCATTTGTTATTATCAGCTCTACTCAGAGTGGGGCATTCATACTAGAAACACCCGAAGGAGATCATATCCCCGTCTACATCAACAACATGCACCTGAAGAGGTTCTACCCTTAAAGGTCTCTATGGTTAAGGCATTTATCTAAGAATCCAAAAAATACCAAAAAAAAAAAAAGCAAAAAAGTAAAGAGAAAAAAAAATCGCTCTCTCAGTGAAAACCTAACAATCAGGTGCTATTGAGTAGGTACCTTGGTGAAAACCTGGCAAACAAGCGCCAAGTGTTCAAATCCAGCTTCACCATCAATGAGCTCCAAAAGCTTGATCACACTTCAAAATGCAAGACTGACTATCCCAAGCTATATCCAGAAGCACAAAACCCCTATGAGCACCAAGCACTTACCCATGGCTAAATATTGGTCCACCAGACTAGGGGGTGATTCCAAATGTCCTAAAAAATTGGAAAACTCATCAAAAAATCCTAAAAAGATAAAAAAACCAAGAGAAAATCAATCTTCATAAAAAACAAAAAAAATATTGCAAAAATCCCAAAGCAATAAAACCAACTCGATTATCAAGAGAGCAAGGGGCAAGAATGCCTAGTCAATCAAATGTCACAATCATGAGCTTTGCATATCAGCATTGGGCTCATCTGACACAACTTTATCAATCTATCAATTCAATCAGCAAGCAACAGGAAAGCAAGCCAAACTATCAATTGTCACAATCATGAGCTTTGCGAAGAAGCATTGGGCACATCTGACATAGCTTGATCAACTACCAACATGATCAAAGCAATCAAATCTATCAATCAATACTGTCACAATCATGAGCTTTGTGAACAAGCAGTGGGCACATTTGACACAGCTTGATCAGCTGCCAGCACGATCAAAGCAATCAAGCCAACCAAGCCTATCCAAAGAGTTTGAGACAATCAAGAGAATCCAACTGCATCAAGGAATCATACAAAAATGTTGACTAGGTTAGTCAAGTCGGTCAGATGTCAGTTTATATTTCGCGGTTATAGTGTTACGGTACTCTAGGATCCATGATGTGAGTAGAGTAGCTATGATAGATCATGAATTATTTTCTCTGATTGTTGCATGTTGAATTTTCACTTTGATTTCTGAGCTATGATGATTTAGGATAAATGCGGTAGGCGCTGTCACTTATCTGGCATCCACGTAGTTCCACAATCTGAGCTTAACCCTAGGAAAGAATTGGACATTCCTTCTCTTTTATTTTTCTTTTTTTCTTTATAGAATCAAGAGCTCACAGCAATATTCAGATGGACTTTGAGTTGCTTTAGAGTTCTATCTTGGTTTCTATGGTCTTTCCCTTTATGTTGCAAACAAGGGCTCATGATGCTATCCAGATGGACTCTAGGGGCGTAGGAGTTCTATCGTGTTTTCTTGTCTTTCCCTTTTGAAAATCAAGAGCTCACAATGTTATCCAGATGGACTCTGGGTGCATAGGAGTTCTATCTTGTTTTCTTTGTTTTAGATTAATTTGGAGGACAAGCGGTATCCAGATGGTCAATATCTAGGTGCTTTTGGCTCTCTTTATTTTCAAACAGGGAACATAGTTGAATCCCGATGGTCAATATTTGGGTGCACTATGGGTCTCTTTCTATTCAATCTCTCTACTCCTTCTGCTATCAAGAGGTCATGGCGGTATCCAGGTGGTATGTGATCTGGATCATTCGACACTCTTTTGGAATATCAAAAAATACAAAAAAGATGCAATGATGACAAATATTGGAAATAGGGGCAGCGACTTGGGACATTCATCCTTTCTATCAGATCATATCTATCCAAAAATGCAAAAAAGAAAAACACTTTTCTATCATTACATTCTATTAGATCAATCTCAGAGCACATCTATCCAAACTAACTTCTTTCTAACTAACACATGCATTACTCAAATATTTTGTGCATAGTAGATTGCATTCATTCATTAAGTGCATCAGAAAAGTAAAAAACATGGTAGTTGCATACATGATAAATCATATAAAAACATGCATCCATAAGCATCTCATATAAACATACATTTCACATCTACCATCCTGCATAAGCATGTCAGTAACATAGGAAAAGTAAAACATCGATATACGAGTCTGCATAATAGAAACACATTGCATATACATCTCATCATCTAAACCACCAAATCATGTAGAATCATACATATAGAAAAGTAAACCATGGCACATCATATCAAAAACAATAGATGCATCTCATATAAATCAAAATATATGAGTACTATGAAGGGTCACAAGTCTGATCAAAGAAGGTAATCAACATGTATATCAATAAATATCAGTGTATCGGGATACAAAAATGGTACTACTCATAGTATACAATGAATCACTACAAAAATGGTACAAGGAAATTAGTCAACAAGAGCTACCCCCACCCTCGCCTGGAGGTGCATGAGGGGGAGGCATATCAAAATATATCCTATGAGAGGACCCAGGAGCTCTGACACCACTACTCTGAGAACGCTGAGCCTTGCTGGATCTCTGTGACGCTGTGTAACTAGGCACCCTCTGTGCCGCAGGAACTGCACCCTCATAATGACGTCTTCAGTAGTCAAGCTCTCTCTGAGTGTCTCACCCAGATCTATAGTACCTGTCCAGATTCTCTTTGTGGGAAACATCTTGTACACTATCAATGAAAGAGTGGACCTTAGCCCGAGCCTATCGCTCTCTAGACTCAACTGCTGTAACACAAGCCTCCAAGACAGTCACACGTGCATCGGATAAGGCAAGTCAGGCCTGCAGATCCTAAACCTACTTGGTGAGGTGCTCCACCTCTAAGGGATCATCATCCATACCACCCATGGCAACGTCCATATCACCCTCCTCTGCCTGGCCTCCTAGTCCCTCACCTCTTCTCTGCTTGAGAACCAAGGAATCATCCGTACTCTCCAAGCTCTCCCCCATGCTGCTCCCAATACTGCCACTCTCCCCTGAGGAACCTGTCTTAGCACTCTGCTCATCTAGAGCCTCCATGTCTATATCTGCAATCTCCACATCAACATCCTTAATAATAACCTGATCCTCATGTTGGGGAGCCAAGTCTACAGCTGTCCGCCTGCGCACCCTCCAAACTAACTAGGGTGCCTCCTCCTCTATGGCCTCCTCCTCCTCCAAAATGGCACCCAACGCAACTCTAGGAGCACTAGTACGACCCCCACTTTGGCCACCTCTAGTCCTAACCCCTCTGCCAACACCCTTGGGACCAGGATCATCGCCTCCATCATC
>MU227655.1:1078043-1106693 GCA_018584345.1 Thuja plicata
GTGACCTGGTTAAAGGATTTAATCACCCTATCAGGAGTGGCCTTGTTAGAGGACTTAGAACATTCCAATCTGAATGTCACCTTGTTAGAGGATTTATACAAATGACTGTTAAGTCAACCTTGTTAAACGATTTAACTGATACAATGGTAAGAAAGTAATCAACAGTTGTGATCTGGTACATACAACTTACTTTGCAAATTCAGATCCAATTACAACTCTGATGTTAACTTACTGGATAGCCTGCATTTTCATTTCAACCTTCTGATCTACTTGGAAATCTGTCAAGCAATCACACATGCGACACTTTGCTTCTGTATTTTGCCTTCTCTGCTAGATCATGCCAAACAGTAAATCAACTATGCAAACCTCTTGCATACACATCCATTCATCCACACTTCAAGAATAACCCCTGAGGTTATCATATACCTCTCTGTTTAGGTCAGATAAATCTTTTGCCGCTTAAAAAAGATCGTAGATCTTAGGTTAGGTCAGATCCAATAGATCATTCCATCTTTGCATTACATTTACTTCTCCAAAGTAGTCTCTAATTAAATCTTGAAACCATGCATTAATTACGGTTACCCATACATTAGATGATGTGGATAAATCTTTAATTAACATTACATATCCCAATAAAATTAACTAAGTCGGCCAGAGACCTCAAATCTCATTATTAATCCAATTACTGTAAGTCGGCCAACATCACTGTTTCCACTCGGCAATTTCAATGGTGCTCGACATTGAGCAACTTTTTGCTCATCACAAGCAACTTTACTTGGCACAAGAAACTTTTCTCATCATAAGCAACTTTGCTCGGCACAAGCCAAACTTGCTCGGCACAGAACAACCAGGAAAACTATCTTTGAAAGATAAACAACTGATTACTTTGCCAGAGTGCCAACTGATCAAGTACCCTTTTAGTTTCCTTAACTCAACCATTCACTTGGTCTTCTTGTTAAATCTTCTTCATCATTAATAGATATGGTACTCAAACAGATAACAATAGTCTTACCAGTAAAGGTTTGACAGCAATGACAAAATAACAATTGCTTGCATTGTCACTTTCCAACATCCATTTCCTCGAGATCAATCACTTCCTTTTCTTCAACTGGTTCAATTTTTTCTTTGAGAGCTCTGCTTCTGGAAATCCTCCTAGATGAAGTTGGACGAGAGGACCTCTGCTTCTTAACTTTAGATTCAACAAATTTTTTATTTTTAGGTTTAGATGGACTTGTAACAGAAACATTTTTATTAGAAATTGGAATAGATTTTTCAACATGAGAATTAAGAACTGATCCCCTGGTGTTGTGCCTTTTGTGAGGAGGTGGCCTTTTACTGGCAATCCATCTTTTGGTTCTTTTATGACATAGAGAGTCTTAATGGGGATACTCTCTCTTTCCTCTATATTCTAGTCAATTTCAGGGAGTGGTAACCCCTGAACCTTCTCTACATAGTGTTCATCTATTATCTCTTCTTCTTTCCCCTCTTCTATTCTGGTGGCATCAATGCCTGTTTGCAACTCAACTATTTGATTAAGCGTAAATCAGCACCGTAACCTTCTGACTTCAAAATCATTTGCGCAATTTTTTGAGAAATCTTCCATCTGAGGGACATGGCAGAATTTAGAAGGCAAACTAAAATGCCGAGCAGCATATGCCCTGATATCAAAGTCTCCCCTAGCCTTGAAATTTTGCAGTTTCGGTTTGTTCAACTCTTGCTCTAAATTAAGAGCATCAAAGGAGTTCTTTCAAGTATAGAAACCAAGTTTTATAGGAAAACTAGATTTAGCTCTTCCCTTCCTTTCTTTGAGGTCCTTTTGTACATGGGCTAACTGGCGACCAACCTGAGCTATAACATGCAAATCCAGAGCATATCTAGGCAATTTGAAAGGTTCTCCTTCAAATCCACCAACTCTTATGTAAGTAAACCTTTTGAATTCTATTTAAAAAAATCCCAAAAACATTAACAAATTTATTAGCCTCCTCTGACATTCTCCGTTCAAAGTTCCCTTGTACTTCAAAAATCAACCTTCCTAGAAAAACACCAATTACTTTCATAAAACCATCAACATGGAATTCCTTCTACAGATGGGGATAATAATCATACACCTTCATATTGGGAACAGGTAATTCATGATATAAACCATCCCACTTTCTAGTACAAGCCAACACATAGAGAAGATAAGAAGACATATAAAAACCATTGGCCCTTTTTGAATAATTTGCTAATTGATGATGGAGTTCATCAACAATACAGTCTTCCCAATCAATGAATTGTTCCCCTCCCAAAGTTATCTGGATAAAGAAATACATCCAGTCGTGCTAGTAATAAGCATGATTATTACCTTTAATCCTGTTCAAAAAAATCACTAACTCTGCAGCCTCAGGCATGAAATGATCTATTGTAAGAGGTTTGAGCAGCCTTGACCCTCCCCTTTTGGCTTCCAATAACCATTTTTTGGCAATTTCATCTCTATAAACCTATTTCTTTGTTGAGAAAAAAGAGTGGGAGGAAGCAATGGTCCATCCTTCATAAGGGTCCTTTTCTGGAATGCCCATTGCTGTAAGGATGACATCTCTGTTTATAAAAGTTAGGGGGCTTCCATCAATCTTCTTAATACATATCTCCTCCCTATTATACCTCTTAACACAATCCATCACTAACTCTATAAAAGGGGCCACTAGGGGAAATGTTGCTGCATCAGCTAGACCACTCAACACCACCTTCTCTATTATAGAACCAGAAATAGGGTTCTTGATTTTACTGCGAATTTCCTCTAAGGCACCCATTTTTATCATTGTATCATCACACTCAAGTAGTGAACTAACTAAAGGAGAGGTTCATCTAAAATTTTGGGGTGGGGACTTCATATTTCTTAAGGAAAATACTTATAAAAGATTGAGATTGCAGAAGGAAAATAGATCCTTTCAATATCAAACTTTTTCAAATGGCTTCAATTTCGAACAGGGACTTTGGAAGAGAAAACACTAACCTAGAGATTCCGCACTCTCTAATCTTCTCAGGATGAGAGTATACCTTCTGCTTCTCCACCAATTCGACTTCACCAGAAAAACTTCACCAGAAGACTGATAACACAAACTCTTATTTTATAACTAATTTTCTCACAAAATGCGTAAGATTTGCATTTAATGACAATGCGGGCTCTTAATTAAATGCGACAAGAGTTCTCGCTTGATGTGATCATTAAGTATTGCACCTCTTAAATGATTGAAATGACATATAAGTGTCACATCTAATGATGATTATATCTATGACACACACAGGTATAATTATTGCCTGCCAGCTGTCACTTTGGTCATGTCACCGTTGTCCTTTCCGTCTTCAACATGCAAGCTTTGGTTGAAGTATGAACTTTGATATAGGCTTGTTGAAAAATTAAGTTCAATGGGTAATAAGGCATTACTTCCTTTTGGTGTGTTTATAAAAAAAACACGTGAGCGGCGAAAAAGACTAGACTTAACTACACTTTATGCAAGATGAAGACCGCAATTAAACCTTGAACCTTGAACTAGCTAAGTTCAAGATTCAGAGTTCAACGGTAGATTGGAATTTGAAAACCACGCCGCTCATTTTCACATAAAAGTAAAGAAAGGAAAAACACACTGCAAGGCAACTTTGAACTTTGAACCTTGAATTAAGTAAGTTCAAGATTCAAGTTCAATCAGCAAGGACAAAATGAAAACTAGACTGAAAGATATGATGACATTTTTACTTTTAAGATGACAAACTCATAATTTTAGGAAATGATAAAATGTAGGGTATGAGTCAAAAATCAGGGGTAATAATGGCTCCAACTAGGGACAAGGAATCTTGAGGATGCAGGATGAACTTAGTAGATTTGGTTTCGCAAACCAACGAGTCAACCGAAAAAGGACTCCAAAACAAAAATGAGACAGAACAAAAAGTGAAAAAGAAAAGAAAGAAACACACAAGGAAAGAAAGCCAAAAAGAAGGAAAATATACAATGAGGCAAGAAAAATCTAATTACATTTGGTATAGCTTCAGATCTTGACCATTAAAGGTCAATGGTAGAATAATGCCATCTTGACGTTTGAGAACAAATGAGTTACTTCCCATGGACTTGCTAATAATAAAGGGCCCCTTCCATAATGATTCAAATTTTTTGTGAGCACCTCTAGGTTCTCTCCTTTTATCCCAGAGAAAAACCTGATCTCCTTCCATGAAATTTGTTGGCCTGGCCTGCCTGTCAAAAATTTTCTTCACTCTGGCCTGATGTAATGCTATTTGGTCCACCATCTCTTCTCTTTCCTCCTAGATCTTATTAAGATACATAATTCTCTTTTCTAAACCATCCTGGAAGATTTGTTCCTTAATTACTTTCTGTCACTTCTCTGCTGCCAGCTCTAAAGGCAGAGATAATTGAGCTTCAACACCATACACTAACTCAAATGGATTCATTCTGATTTCCCTTTTAGGAGAAGTATGATCTTCCTAGAGAGCCTCATACAACCTCTTATGCTAGTCCCTGGCATTATCATTCACCAATTTCTTCATAATTGATATCAGGCTCTTGTTTCTCGATTCTGCCTGACCGTTCCCTTGCAGGTAATAATCAAACACATGTGAAAGATGGATACCATTATCATAGAAAAATAAATTTATTTATGAAGAAGAAAAATTGGTAGCATTGTCTGTGACTAATTTTTGAGGGATGCCAAACCTGACCAAGATATAATTTTTGAGGAAATCACATACTACCTCTGATGTCGTCTTCCTAACTGGAACCGCTTCGACCCATTTAGTGAAACAATTCATAGCAGTCAGGATGTGTGTATGTCTGGCACTGGAAGGAGGCTAAATTGGACCAATGAAATCCAATTCCCACTATTTAAAAGGCTCTTCAATAACTACTAGCCTCAGCGGGAGCGCTGCTAATTATGGTTTTCCACTGAACAACTTGCACTTTTCACTACTAGCGACCCATTTGTATGCATCTGCGAGCATCCCTGGCTAGTAATAGCAACTTCTTAGAATTTTGAAAGCAGTTATAGTTGATGAGAGGTGACCACCATAGGCCTCATTATGAAACTTTGTAAGCAACTTCTCCTATTGTTCCTTGCCAACACACCTTAAGAAAGATCCATCAATTCCTTTCTTGTATAGGATATCATCCACAATAACATACTTTGCAGCCTTGAGTCGAAGGTTTATTTTCTCCTTAGGGCTTAGATGCTCTAGAAAGTCTCCACATGTTGAGTAGAAAGCCATATCTAAAAACCACGAGTCTCATAGACCAACAAACAGAGCGAGAGGAACATCATCTTTAGGTACATTGTCAGCCATCAGTTTGCATAAACCTTGCCCTCGAACTAACTTAGTCGGTCAAATATTTAAATCAAATTCTTGAATCCTTGACACCTAAGTATCTCTGTTGTTCATGCCTATGTCTTGTTGAGTAAGAACATCTTTGACTACAGAAGAAGGTACGTACACAGTAGAGTGTGAGTGTAAGATATAAAATCTGAAATATTTCACAGCTTTCACTACTGCATATGCTTGTTTTCCAACCATAGGGTAATTTAGCTCATGCTTTTTTGGGGGTATGATCATGAAAGCAATGGGTACTTCCTCTCCCTTATCATTCTTCTACAATAATATCCTAGATAGCGTATGCTTTGAGGAGTAACAATAGATAATTAAATATTTTTTATAATCAGGGTTGATCAATGTCAGGGCAGACGCTATGGCCTTTTTAACATCATCAAATTCTTGAATCACTTCTGAGATCCATTTGAAAGGGTTCTTTTCACTTAAGAGACTCACCATATGTTTAGTTGTTTTGGCAAAGTCTGGAACAAACCTCCTAAGAAAATTAGTCTGGCCAAAGAAAGACTTAACGCCTATCCGGTTAGAAGGCAAACCTATTTGCTGGATAGCTTTTACTCTCTCACGATCTATCTTAATTCCATAATTTGAGACAATGTGACCTAACAGCTTCCCTTCTGTAACACAAAAGATTGATTTTTTAGGATTTAACGAGATCCCATGCTCTCTACACCTTTGTAAAACAGCTCTCAAATCCTTAAGGTGATTTTTACGCCTTTTAAAAAAAACTGTCAAATCATCTAGGTAGATGACAATCACCTTTTTAATTAGATGGATGAAAGAAGAAACCATTGCCCATTGGAACGTGGCACCTACATTAATCATCCCAAACAATATGCGACTATAGGCCTATGTACCCCATGGTGTGGTGAATGCTATTTTATGTTGATCCTCGTCATCTACCTTAAACTGGTTGTAACCAGAAAACCCATCTAACATGGACATCATTTCCACGCCGGCCACTATTTGAAATATATGATCCATCACAGGAAGACCATAATTATCCTTTAAACTGCTCTGGTTCAGATTTCTAAAATCCACACAAATCCTTATCTCACCATTCTTTTTCCTCACAGGCATTATGTTGGCTATCCAGGTGGAAAGATGAATAGGATATATTATTCAAGCTTGCAACATCTTCTCAACTTCTTTTTTTATTGTTTCTGACACTTTAGGGTTATAGCTTCTTAGCTTCTGCTTAAATGGTGTGGCGCCCGGCTTTAAAGGGATGTGATGTTGAAATTTGCCTCCCTTGAAATTCTTCAAGTCCTGGTAGAACCAGGAAAAAAAATCCTTATATTCCTTCAACACATCAACAACTCTTCTACTCTCATCAGACATACAACATTTTCCCAGGTTTATAAACTTAGGGTCCTATTCATCTCCTATAATCAATTTTTTTGAGTCACCTTCATCAGAAAGTTCATGAGAAGTGGGTTTTTGTTTAATTGCATCAGATCTGTCAAACAGATTCTCAAGAGAAACCAAGCCTTTAGGAATGTAGTTTCCTTTTAAATGAACAATTCCTTCTTCAACAGTCTTACCCAGATCAGGACAAAATTCTTCACATGTTTACTGAGATCCCTCAAAGTAAGTAGTGCTAAAAAATTCTACCATTTGCAAAAATTTATCGATCTGCTTGTCATCTTGGAAAACCTGCCAGTGCTTGGCATTATCTGGTACCTTAGGTCTATATACCATTTCAATTTTATAAATTGTCTCTTTTAAATCTGGATGGGGGAGCAACAAAGATGTTGAGACTGCCAAAGAATCAGCTCTTCTATTAAGGTTCCTAGGAATAGCTTCAATAGAAAAGGCCTTGAATCCTTCAATTTCATCCCAAACATGATTTCTATAATGTTTTAGCCTCTCATTTTTCACTGAGTACCTTCCTCTTACATGTCTCACTATCAGTTCTGCATCTCCTTTAGCTTTCAGCACTTTTATTCCTTTCTTTTTAGCTTCTTAAAGACCAAGTAGAAGGGCTTCGTACTCGGCAGTATTATTGGTATTACCAAACTCCAACTTAAAAGAGTGAGGAAAAATATCTCCTTGTGGTGATATCAGAACAACCCTTGCTCCAGAGCCAACTGAGGCACAACTACCATCAAACTCTAAAGACCACAAAGAATCTGAATCTTCATTATCAACCTTTTCTGAGTTCACCTCTGATGACATCATATAATTTCCAAATTCACATTCATGGTATAAGATCTGAGATTTAGGGTCTTTTGATGGAAAAACAATATACTTGGATTTTCCCTCAGGTTTTAAGACAATATTTTGGTTACCAACAGGGATTTTTGCTTGTGACCAATCCAATTTGATTTCTCCCCCAAGGTTTCTACAAAAGGTTCTACTAAGCAACATCCCATAACTGGCGGGGATATTGGCTACCAGAATGGTTAACTTAATCTTTTTACTAGGATGAGAAGCTAAGGCCACCTGAGCATCTTTAATATGTCCTATTAAAGGGACTTGTTTGGAATCCATGGAATAACATCTCCCAAAAGTGGCTATTAGAGGAAGGTCTAGAGCTTTTGCAACTGAAGCAAGCATCACATTATCAGATGCTCCAGAGTCAATAATGCAATTATTCAATTTAAACCCTTGAATACACAGAGATAGATAGAAGGGCTCTGGTTTTGGAGAGACAAAAGGACTTGTATCGTCAGAGGACTGGGTAGCCAAGATGGGTTGGATTTCTTCTGGAAAACAACATGTGTGGTTTCACTGGTTGTGGGACTTGAAGAGGTTTGACCTGACTTCACATAACTAACCAGTCTATCGAGTTCTTTGGGATTCATTTTAAGATATTCTGCTGGTGAGACTTGGATTTTTAAGGTTTTACAGAAATTTACAATGTCAAAAGAAGAATTAGGTGAAGAGTCTTGAAAAACTTCAGCCTCTTTAGCATTTGAAATTTTGGAAAAAGAATTTTTTGGGGAAAAATCCTTACCTTTATCCTTGTCCCAGCATTGAGAAGTTGAAGGAGAGTCATTAGCTTGAGAACTGCGTTGATTTATGGTCATGACCGAACATGTGGGATCTTCAAGAGTTACCAGAATACTACCTCCTCTTTCAGAGTCAGACTCATATTCCATAAAATAATTTTTGGAGCCTCCAGGTAATGAAGAAACTTCTACATGTTCAGATGGATCATCAACTAATTCTTTATTAACATGCACCTGCATTGATCTCACAATCTCAGGACAAGTTGCACTATCATGCTCATCAGTGAGGTGAAAGGTACACATATTTTCTCTTTTAGGAGGGACCTCTACTATTCTTTGTTCATTCTATGACTATCCTAGATATCTATGGCTAGGACTTTCCTGATCAAGGTTTCCTCTAGGAATATCTTTGTATAATTGAGGGGAATTTGCATTTCCCTTAGGAAATTGCCTCTTCTTAGTAATTACATCATTCATCAATCTTTGTAATAGGGGATCAGAGGAAGTAGCACTCTGAGAACTTGGTTGCTGGACATCTTTCCTCCACTTTCTAGCTGTGATCAAATCTTCTTCTAATTCAACAGCCATGGTCTGAGCCACATCTAAATCAGCTACCCTCACTCGTCTTAAATGAAAACCAATGTCTGGGGGCATGGCATTCATAAAAAAATCTTTTCTATTATCAGTAGTGGGGCTTTTTGGGGTAGGGATCTTATGAATAATCTTATTAAACTTTTCCACAAACTGTCTCATGGGCTCATGTATTTCTTTCTTCAATTGCATCAACTGGGAAAGAAGATCATGTTCATCAGATATACTTTTAAAGCGTGCTTCAAAAGCAGTTTTCATAGTATCCCAATCAGTAATTTGACCATTGGGCAAGTGATAGAACCAATTGGCCACTGATTCAACAAGTGTTTGAACAAACAATCTAACCGCAACGTCTTCATGTTGAAGAACCAAAATTCCATAGGATGTATTAAGTGCATTAAGATGATCTTCGACAGAAACCTTTCTGTCACCATAGAATTTGGGCAAAATCTCTCTAGCTCCTTTAGGCAAGGAATGATTTCCTTCCAGATTAAGAGGCCCAATGAAATTACCCCAAGGTTTTTCCATGACTGAGGGTGGATAAATTGTCTGAAGGGGAGGTGCTTGAATTCCAGAAAGAGTCAAGGCTTGCCACTGGTGAGAAGATGAGGATATGTTAAGACTTGACTTCTTCGGAGAAGGAGGTCTACTTTTAGCCTTCTTCTTTGGAGTATAACTGGTAGGAAAATGAAGGTTTTGAAGTTCCTGGAAAAAACTATCATAGATACCCTCCCATGCTTGGGACCTGGTAAAAGGCCGAGAATCCAGTCTCGCAAAGTCTGTACAGCTCTATCTACTATGACAGATTCTTGGACAATTGGAAGACCTCTCAAAAATTCACCAATTTCTTCTTCCTCGTCTAACACCAAGCGGTCTTGTTGATAATGTTGGTCACTTTCCCTCACATCCCAAGCCACTAAATGAAGATTAGAGATTATGTCTTCTTGGGTATCTAAAAAGTATAATTCAGGCTGAATAACTGGGGGAACTTCTTCCTGACCAGGAATTATGAGAGAAGGAAACACCATGGTTTCTCATTTAGAGGGAATGACTACTGATACTTTGTTTATCGACTCCCCAGTAGAGTTGCCAAAAATCTGTTAGCATACAAATTTGTCTTTCTATAAATTATCAATTACTTGCTCTAAGCCCATGAAAAACAACAATCTCAAACTAATAGTTGAATTATAATATTTAGATTTATAATTCTCTAAATTTAGGTACAACTCCCTATTTGATCTTCAATGAATTCTGACAATCACAAATTGCTTTTGCAAACACAGACTTTTAACCAGAAAGTGAATAAGGCTATTGCAGCATTTCATACATCAACATGTCATGAAAACTGAATGAAAGACAAATATATCAACACTGAATGAAGCTCAAAGACTTCAATTTCAGAACTTACTTACTGAAAATAAAACTATACTAATGAAAACTACAGAAAAATCCACTTGAAAACAAATTCCCGATATTCAAGATATATCCCAACAGAGATCAATATGCTAATATAAATCAACGGATTCACATAGCATAAATTTTTGCTCCATTCATATAAAAAATATACTTCCAAGTTTCTTTTTTAATTAACAAACTGTATAGTTGGAAAATGGAAGCACTTCCATGATATACTGGTTTAGCCTTCCAGGTAAGTGGTTTTGGGTCATGTCAAGCACCTTGAATGGGTTCCTGACTTTGATCTAGCTTTATCCCCCTGTTCTGTCCCATTTCCACTCTTTCTAGCCTATTTCTGGCAACCCAGACTGAGAAACTGGGATTTTGGCCTTGGGGTCTAGGTTGACCTTTTTGGGTCAAGGTCGACCTCGACCTTGACCTAGGTCACAATCGACCTTTTTTAGGTCTGGGGCCCAAATTTTAGAATCTTAGGGTTTTTGGATGTCGGTCTTTGGAAAAAGTTAATTCGCGCTTCCGGGTCAGCTGTTTCGGACTTCCGGACAACAAATCCTCAATTATATTTAACATAGGTCCTCTTCTAGGGGCATGGGTCCAATTAGAATTTAATTCTCCTATGCTGGCCTCTCTAGAAGATTGTGCCCTAATTTCATATAAAAGGAAGCTTTCTCCTCTCATTTTCTCTAAGCATGATTTCTAAGCACTAAGACTCTCTAAGCATCAAGAAGCATAATCAAGAATCCTAGAACTTTCAAGACTTGAAGAGTGAGATCCAAAGGTGAAGAAGAAATATTTGAAGCAATACAAGTAGCCATTGAAGAATTAAACCATTCTCAAGCACTTCTCAAGCATCCATTTTCATCAAGGAGATCCATTGGTGGCCATTGAAGGATTCAAGATCCATGGAGCCCTCTTGTTGAAGATTTCTCCATTTACATTCCTCCAAGCCTATTCCAATTCAAGAACCCATTCAAGATTGGTGTTGAAGATGTACAAAGAAATTGATTTAAGAAATCCTACATTCTCCATTCTCCATTCTACATCCATTTTGGTGCATCCATACTTGTGGATTCAAGGATTCGAATCCTCTACAAGGACTTTTACATGAGCAAGGTGAATTGTTTCATTTACTTTGTTTATTCCAATAATTTAAATTATATATATTTGAGGTTAATTCCAAAACCAGGGTTTGACTAAGGGAAACCCCTCCGCAACAAGAAAACCCCTTTTTCTTCCAGGAATAGGTTCGAAACAGCAGATCAGGACGGAGATTCGGATACCCTTTTCGGAAAACTTTTGGGTTCCAAAAGAAGAATTTTAGTCCGAGACTTTTTAGGTCAATTTTGACTTAGGGCACAATCACAAATACTAGAAAATGGTGACATTGACTTGAGGGTACAAATCAAAACTATCTTAGAACTGAAAAATATTTTTGGGTTTTGTCCGTCTCTGCATTTCTATTCCATATCTGGTCTCGTATTTTCTAGAAACTCAACACAGTCTTCAGAAAATAGCATTCTTCGATCTGCAACATTTCAAGGTTAGTGCATTTCTCCTATTCAATTCAATTAAGGTTTTCAATCTATCTAAATCTAAAATACAATCAAATTAATCAAATCAATCAATCGCGGGTACTTAAGATCTTCCTTCCTTATTCTCGCTTCTAAATGATCGATTCATTTATGCATTGATCCTTTCTTTTGGGTTAATCAACTTGGATCTTTCATTTGCATATGCAAGGATAGAAGGAGAGCATCTTATTTACCCCCATAAAAATAATAAACAAAAACATATTTAAATGTAAGGGATTTTATGTTAATGAACACCTCTAAACCTAATTCATTCATTTTACCCTTTACACAAACTAACTGAAAAATGCTAAAAAATATTAAGTCTTTCCCTTACTTAACCAAAATTACCATCACCCAAGTACAGATTATCCCGGCTATAAATAGCCATCAGTCTTAGGAAATAGGAACTGACATCCTGAGATACACTCTACGGGATTCAGTATATAACTGTTTTTACAAAACCGCCCAAATTCAATGAAAACATAAACTATGAAAATCTACCACTACTCCGTGATCTGTGAAGAATGATCATGAAGTGGTGGATGCGCTGGATCCCTTTGATTGGTCTTGTGAGGTGTCAAAAATACAGGAGCTCCTCCAATTCTTATGTGCCTCCACAACGCTGATGATTGTGGACTGATGTGGCAAGGTAATGTGAATTACCCTTTGCCTCAGAAATTTTTTATCTTTGCAGACCTGGGAAATTTTCTATGTGTGAGCCTTGAGGTGGTCGGTACATACTACCAACATAGCTTCCATGTTGGAAAGGGCCATGAAATCATTTAGGGGTATGTCTTTAGTATCTCTGATGGTGGTAACTTCACGTTCAAACTCTAGTAACAATTCCTTTGCTCCTTTGATACCATGAATATCTTCTTTTATAAGCAAGATATTCAAACATTTGAGATCTTTATGCATGATATCCATCAACCCCTTTGATTCACTTAGCAGGTAAATAGTCCTATCATGACCTGAATTAATAATGGAGTTCCTCCACTTGATGCTCTTGATGGAGACATAAAAAATGTCTTCGTCCAATCCTGGAACGGGCTTCTCAGTCAGGAATTTATCCACTCCATATTTCTCTATCTCATAGAGCTAATTCATCACCTTTAGCCATTTTTTCTTCTCTTTTTCCTACTGTCAATTCTACCAGAATCTCAACAATAATTGAACTAATAACCTCATGAGTTTTAACCAACTAAGTGATATAGTTGCTTCTCTTCTATACCATCACTTGGATCCATTTAGTATAGGCATCCACAATCAGTTTTTTTTTCTGGATTTGGTCCAGGGTCTTCCTAAAATCTGGTGAACAAGGATCAAATAACTGTGAAGCTATAGTTAAAGGGAGAGGATTAGGGTCCCAAACTTCTTGAATAAATTCAGCCATCCTTTTGATTGTTGCTTTCAACCCATTCTTATCCCTCTCATATTTAAAAGTCCTGTGCAAGATCTTCTTTGTAGACTTTTCCAGGTGTTTAGCATCAACTACTCTGGTCACATATCCAAGGTCTATCTTCTCAATTGTGAAGTCATCTGCAGTAGCTTCAGAAATTTCTTTATCATTCTTAGGAACTACATGTTCAGCATACTAGTGCCCTATTTTTTCATCAATGTCCACCCTGGACTCTGTCCTAATCCTTTTTGGTTTCTCTAAGGAACCCAAACATTTTCTCACCATATCTTCAATTGGCAGTGTTATTGGTAGGACATTTCTCTTTCTACTGATGGATGTTTCTAACCATTTCAAGGTGGGAATTGGTGACTGATGAGAGTCTGCCATTGCCTGTGTCAGACTGGAGGTCATAGAAATTGTAGAGTCTTTAACTCCCTGCTGATTATCTTTTTTGGAAACAGCTTCTTCTAACATGGAGCATTGTGTGTTCTTGTCTGCCATCATGGTATCCATCTCCTCGAGATCAATCACTTCCTTTTCTTGAACTGGTTTGATTTTTTCTTTGAGAGCTCTACTTCTGGAAATCCTCCTAGACGAAGCTGGATGAGAGGACCTCTGCTTCTTAACTTTAGATTCAGCAACTGTTTTATTTTTAGGTTTAGATGGCCCTCCAAGAGAAACATTTTTATTAGAATTTGGAATAGATTTTTCAACATGATCGTTAAGAACTGATCCCTTGGTGTTGTGCCTTTTGTGAGGATGTGGCCTTTTAGTGGCAATCCATCTTTTGATTCTTTTTATGACACAGAGAGTCTTAATGGGGATACTCTCTCTTTCCTCTATATTCTAGTCAATTTCAAGGAGTGGTAACCAATGAACCTTCTCTACATAGTGTTCATCTATTATCTCTTCTTCTTTCCCCTCTTCTATTCTGGTGGCATCAATGCCTGTTTGTAACTCAACTATTTGATTAAATGTAAATCGACACTATGACCTTCTTCTGACTTCGAAATCATCTGCACAATTTTTTGAGAAATCTTCCATCTGAGGGACATGGAGGAATTCATAAGGCAAACTAAAATGTCGAGCAACATATGCCTTGATATCAAAGTCTCCCCTAGTCTAGAAAGTATACAGTTTTAGTTTGTTCAACCCTTGCTCTAAATTAAAAGCATCAGAGGAGTTCTTGCAAGTATAGAAACCAAGTTTTATAGGAAAACTAGATTTAGCTCTTCCCTTCCTTTCTTTGAGGTCCTTGTGTACATGAGCTAAATGGTGACCAAACTCAGCTATAACATGCAAATCCAGAGTGTATCTAGGCAATTTGAAAGGTTCTCCTTCAAATCCGCCAACTCTTATGTAAGTAAACCTTCTTAATTGTATGAAAAAACTCCCAAAAATATTAACAAATTTCTTAGCCTCCTCCGACATTCTCTGTTCAATGTTCCCCTCCAGTTCAAAAATCAACCTTCCTAAAAAAACACCATTTACTTTCATAAAACCATCAACTTGGAATTCCTTCTGAATATGGGGATAATAATCATACACCTTCATATTGGGAACAGGTAATTCATGATATAAACCATCCCACTTTCTAGTACAAGCCAACACATAGAACAGATAAGAAGACATATAAAAACCATTGGCCCTTTCTGAATAATTTGCTAGCTAATGATGGAGTTCATTAGCAATACAGTCTACCCAATCAATGAATTTTTCCCCTCCCAACGTTATCTGGATAAAGAAATACATCTAGTCATGCCAGTAATAAGCGTGATTATTACCTTTAATCCTATTCAGAAAAATCACTAACTCTGCAACCTCAGGCTTGAAATGATCTATTGTAAGAGGTTTGGGAAGCCTTGACCCTCCCCTTTTTTCTTCCAATAACCATTATTTGTCAATTTCATTTCTATAAACTTGTTTCTTTGTTGAGAAAATAGAGTGGGAGGAAGCAATAGTCCATCTTTCATAAGGGTCCTTTTCTGGAATGCCCATTGTTGTAAGGATGATATCTCTGTTTATAAAATTCAGGGGGCTTCCATCAATCTTCTTAATACATCTCTCCTCCCTAATATACCTCTTAACACACTCCATCACTAACTCTGGACAAGGGGCCACTAGGAGAAATGTTGCTACATCAGCTAGACCACTTAACACCACCTTCTCTATTATAGAACCAGAAACATGGTTCTTGATTTTACTGCAAATTTCCTTTAAGGCACTCGTTTTTATCATCGTATCATCACACTTAGGTAGTGAACTAACCAAAGGAGAGGTTCATTTGAAATTTGGGAGTTGGGACTTCATATTTATTAAGGAAAATACTTATAAAAGGCCAAGATTATAGAAGGAAAATAGATCCTTTAAATATCAAAAATTTTCAAATGGCTTCAATTTCGAACAGGGACTCTGGAAGAGAAAAACACTAACCTAGAGATTCCGTACACTCTAAGCTTCTCAGGATGAGAGTATACCTTCTGCTGCTCTGTCAATTTGACTTCACTAGAAAAACTTCACCAGAAGACTGATAGCACAAACTCTTATTTTATAACTGATTTTCTCACAAAATGCGTAAGATTTGCATTTAATGAAAATGCGGGCTCCTAATTAAATGTGACAAGATTTCTCACCTGATGCGATCATTAAGTATTGCACCTCTTAAATGATTGAAATGACATATAAGTGTCACATCTAATGATGATTATATTTGCGACACACACGGGTATAATTATTGCCTGCCAGCTGTCACTTCGGTCATGTCACCACTGTCCTTTCCTTCTTCAACACACAAGCTTCGGTTGAAGTATGAACTTCGATATAGGCTTGTTCAAAAATTAAGTTCAATGGGTAATAAGGCATTACTTCCTTTTGGTGTGTTTATAAAAAAAACACATGAGCGGCAAAAAAAACTAGACTCAACTACGCTTTATGCAAGATGAAAACCGCAATTGAACCTTGAACATTGAACTAGCTAAGTTCAAGATTCAGAGTTCAATGATAGATTGGACTTTGCAAACTGCGCCACTCATTTTCACATAAAAGCGAAGAAAGGAAAAACACACCACAAGGCGACTTTGAACTTTGAACCTTGAAATAAGTAAGTTCAAGATTCAAGTTCAACCGGCAAGGAGAAAATGCAAACTAGACTGAAAGATATGATGACATTTTTACTTTTAAGATGACAAACTCCTGATTTTGGGAAACGATAAAATGTAGGATATGAGTCAAAAATTAGGGGTAACAGTGATCATGCATTTGTTTGCATTGCCAATGATTTGAGTTTCAGGATGTTGTTTCTTAATATACCTTGGTGTCTTTGGGATTTCAGTAGAATCATTTAGACATACCTCAATCTCATGATCAAGCTCAAAAGGTTCTTCTTGATTTATA
This sequence comes from Thuja plicata, assembly GCA_018584345.1. Lineage (NCBI taxonomy): Eukaryota > Viridiplantae > Streptophyta > Pinopsida > Cupressales > Cupressaceae > Thuja > Thuja plicata. The sequence continues at coordinate 1,094,732 of MU227655.1, forward strand.
ATGTCCTTGTTATCAGAAGTCTGGCTATAGTCATATATTCTTTTCCGAATCTGAAACATATCATCAATGCTTACATTATAACTTTGAATTATCTTCCTTAATCTTAGATTGAAACATTTATAAGCTTTTCTTTTAGTGGAATAACCAAAGAAGATTCCTTCATCACTTCTAGCATCGAACTTTCCTATCTCATCATCCCTTTTGATATAGAATTTACTACCAAATATTCTAAAATTTTTCACAGTAGGAGCATGATTAAACCATAGTTCATAAGGAGTCTTATTAGTACCTTATCTGATCTGAATTCTATTCAAAGTGTAAACTACAGTACCAATATCTTCTCTCCAATAAACATGTGACACATTTCCTTCAAGAAACATAAATCTGGCAACATCTAATATAGTTCTATTTCTTTTCTTTGTAATCCCATTATGTTGTGGTATCCTAGGAGTGGATGTTTTCCTGTATATTCTGTGCTCTTCGTAGTAGGTATTGAACATATCTGAACTAGACTCTCCACCTCTATATGGCCTTAAACATTTTATCTTCAAAACTGATTCATTCTCAACTTTTGCTTTGAAAATCTTAAATTTATCAAAAGCCTCAAATTTCTTTCTAAGAAATGCAACCCACGTCATTCTACAAAATTCATCAACAAAAGTATGAAATACCTTTCACCATAGTAAGATCTTTCTCTTATAGGACCAAACATATCTGTATGCATCAGATCCAACTTTCCTTTTTCTAAGTAAGATTTGATTGTAAAACTACTTCTAGCCCGTTTCCCCACCACACATTCTCTCCACATAGTGTTAGAAGGTTTCACAATATCTGGTAGATCTCTAGTGGCATTTGTCATACTTTCTTTCACAATGTTATCAAAATTTATATGAAAAAACCTTCTATGCCATAACCAACTATCATCAACCTTCACAAAAAAATAAGAAACTTCTGTAGTATTCAGCTCAAATACATTACCTCTTGACTTAGTACCTGATACGATCAAATCTCATGTCTGACTTCTGATAGAACATTTCTCATCATTGAACTTCAAATGATAACCCTTGTCTACAAGTTGTCCAACAATTAATAAGTTATGCTTAAGTCCATCAAAATGCAATACATAATTAGTATTAGTTTTACCATCAAGAGAAATTGCTCCCACTCCAATGATAAACTTAGGGGTATTGTCACAAAATCTTACTACACCACCATCATATTTAGTTATCTGAACTAACTTGTTTCTATCACCACTCATATGATGTGAACAACCACTATCTATGATCCATTCAGATTTCTTTTCAATATGTGAAACTAAGGATTTCTCTTCATGAATAGGTTCATTATCTTTAATAGCAATAAATCCAATTTCATCATAATTCACAACATCATCATCTCACACACCTTCAATAGAATAGTAACATTCCTTATCCTTTAAGTATTTAGGTCTATGAAACTTAGATTTATGTTTAGGAACCCTTGTGGGACATCTAGATTCAAAATGACCTATATTATTGCATGAAAAACATTTCAGAGATAACTTTCCTTCAATCTCACCCTTATCTCTGTTTTATCTTCTTGCAAACAAGGCCACAATTTCATCTAATTTCCTCTCTTCTTCCAGTATCTTTTCCCAATCATCAAAATATTCACCAAGCTCTTCACGCAAGTCACTTCACTAGTGCTCGCAAGACCTGATAAAGTCTTTTTTCTATTATGCACACTCACCTTGAATGTTGATTCAGCCTTAGGTAATGAATCTCCCAGCTATGCGGCCTCAAAGGTAGTTAACTTAGCAATCAAAATCTCTCTGTTGAAGTTCTCCGTCAAAGTTATGATCTCCTCTATCGCTTGCACTTTAGTTTTTTAAACAAGTGTCAAAGATCTAAGAATATTTGTGATCACTTCTTCTTCACTGTAGGTGCCTCCAGAGTTTCTAATACCTATAACAACCTCAATAACCCTCTGTACATATGCTCTAACATTCTAATCATCTCTCATTTTTAGGATTTCCATCTTTGCCTTCGAATTTCATAACTTTGCCTGCTTAGAAAACTTATCTCCTTCATATAGTGCCTCTAATCTTGACCAAATTCTTTTGTGCAGAATCCAAATCTTTAACCTCTATAAATTCACCTTCAGAGAGAACACTAATAAGTGCTTCTCTTGAAGCCATGTCACAAGAAAAAAAATTCTTTTTATCTTCAGTAGAATTTTCTAATTCATCTTTAGGATTGACCTGCTCATCTTTCTTTGTAAACATCCAGTAGTCAATTCCCAAACATAAAAGATGAGTTCTCATCTTGTTCTTCTAACTATCAAATTTTTCAAGATCAAACTTCAGACTTTCCTTCCTATAGAACACCATCTTCAGAACCACCTCAAGCTATTAAGATTTCTCTCAAATGACCAGAAGCTCTAATACCAATTGTTAGCAATAATAGATCACCGATACAATTAAGGGGGGGGGGGGAATCAGTTGTATACCATAAAATTTTAATTTATAAACCAAATTCTAAATGCAATATTGAAATCAATAAAAACAACACCATAACACAAGCAATTGTTTTCGAGGAAACCCTGTTAAGGGAAAAACCACGGTGGGAATTAGCACCCACAAATAATGCACTGAAAGTATAGTATCCCTGTTAGGAGGTTTAGCCCTATTAGGAGATGATTATTGCATACAGTTGACAGTCCCTGTTAAAGGACAAACCTTGTTAGGAGTTAAGAGAAACAATAGGCTCACTACCTAAAGAAGGTTAAATCCACCTTTAGTACTCACTTTCCAAGATACAGATATATAAAGATATAATATTTAGCGAACTGACTGATAGAAACAAATTTTATTAAAAAGTTCCAATGAAGTTCATCAATCACTATCTGTGATCTACATCCATAATACTTCTCAAATACAAGCTCACGGCTTCCACACTTCACTGTCCACACTCTTTTATCAAGAAACAACTTTCCTTTATATAAGTTTACAATAAGCAATTAGGTTGGCCAATTAAGACTTCCCCAATGCACAAACAATTACATAACCCCTTGCTAAGATACACAAGGTTCCTTGAACAAGTAAACATCAATTACAAATCATCAAATATAATCCAAGATTTTCAATCCACGCTCATCATCTATAATACACGCTACATCTTTGAAGTTGGCCCCAAATATGTCTTCTCTAGAGCACACGCCACAACTGACATCACCAAGAGTCTTGCATCCTAAGAATCATAAAAAAATTCCTCAACATGTCTCCTGACATTTCCCAAGCTAGCATAGCATGAAACATGCTCACACCCATGTTATCCACAAAAATCAGAGACTAACACTATCATAATTCTCTGTCACTATTTTGCAAACAGTCTCCACAAAAACTGTTGTAACTCAAACAAACATAAATATAAACTCAAGCAACCTTAGATATAGTATCACAAATTGTCCCTTAATATATATCTATGCTTGCAACCTCTGAGAGTCCTTACAGTGTCCTTACATGACTGTCAGTCTTGCCTGTGCCTGAGACAACCAGTCTGAATGAGACTTCAACTGAACATATGTTGATATCAATGAAAAAAAATGAATTCCAACAACTCCAATAGAAGCTAATTCCAAAAATTCATCTATTTGGTCAACCTAATGGGAAATTTTCCAACCACATCCATGTCTAGGAGGCATCCTAAAGAGAAAAACAAGAGATGGATCAAAATTATGTATAACAAACACTACTAGCAATGATAAGACCATAAGAAAGAAATTATAACCACCAAAGTATAAAACAACCACACATCACTCACACCAACCACAATGGGAGCATAAAATAGAGATCACAATGTATAAACATGGGCTCTGATACCAGATATAATGCCCCACCTGGGAACCCTTGGAAACAAAGGGTAAAGCATACACTAATTTTTTTTTAAGCATAACATAAGATAGCATTTATACAATGTAAACAAGTGCATCAAGAGAACCATCTCATAAATAATAACCCATAATACATGATAAAATCATGAACATCATAGGTTCGTGCACAAGTGAAAGTCTTAACAAGAACTTCCAAAGGTTCCTAAGCAATTTAACACATACTCGAAATAGATAACACATGTTCTCAATATTTCTCCACAAGGATCCAAACAACGTCCATAAATCACAAGAAGGTAAGCTGACAAATGTTCACGCCTACCAGGAAGGGAGACCAAATTCCATCCTCGATCCATATAATTGATATTCATTTTAATCCCAAAGTAAATATTCTTAACATGGTTAAACATACATGTTAATTACCAACTAACCACAACATAAACATGATACAACCAACAATGACCCTCAAACGATCATGCATAAGTCAAGGGCTCAAGGTTACAATAAATAGTCTACTGGAATTCCGTTGAAGACAATATGTTGATTCCTGAAATTTGGCTAAGTCTAAAATTTCTTAAAAACTCTCAAAATCTAGAATCTTTATCTTAACTCATATGAAGCTAAACCACTCTCAAACATCTTGAAAGTATATACATTAAATATAACTTATGTATGGTCCTAGTGAAAAAATTGGTCTCTCAGGGCCTGAAGGACACACAAGAACCCTCAAGAGACCACCCAAAAGATACCCATCTCCCAAAACTAGTTGCAAAAACCAAACTAGGCAGAGATGGCGATAGTAGTCATAGACAATGATTGGTCTGCGCATACGAAGATTTGCATAGACAACGATTGAGCCACTGGTGAAGTCCAAAAAAGACCCAGTCCAATGAGGTCACAGACGATAGACCTTGGGTGCAAAATTTGATCCATACAGATGTTGATCTACACACATGACGATTCATCAAAAATAGATTCCTAGTGAAGTCTGAGACCACAAAGTCTTAGACCCGAGAGTCGAAGACAAATCTAGTTAATCATTGACGATGATTGGGTGATTTGGGCCGAAAACCAAAAGGAAAAAAGCCACAACTAAGATGACACCAACACACTGTTAAAATACATATAACTCCACACTAGGGAGTACCAGATACACGCATACCAACACAATGGTCACTCAATTGCATCAATAACATGAAAGGAAAGCATGAACATAAAATGATAGATCCATTGTCAAATACATACAACATAAAATATATATATTCACTTACAAGAGTGAGAATACAAGCTCCAAATCCTGAAGCTATAGAGATTGTCCCTGTACTCCTGTCCCCAACAATGGTTTAGTTAGCAACGCCACCCAGCCATGTGAAACACGTAGGCCCACCTCGCAGTGCTCGTGTAGACATCAACCTTACCACAATCATAATAAACAAAACACACAAGACGCTAAACACATGCCAAAAAATGCATGACTCAAGGGAAACACAAAAACCTAAGTGAATCTCAATGTAATTATCAGGTCTCTACTCAGAGCTCTCTATAAGCTACTATGCAAGGACTCTAGTGGAGTGTCTTTACTTGGCTCATAGTAGCCCAAGTAGCATCAAGTGTTCGATCAAATCCCTTGAGAGGTCAGGATCAAAATGTATCTTCAATCAACTCCCTTAGGAGGCCAAATGTTGTGTCTTCGATCAACTCCCGCTAGAGGCTAGACATTGACTCACCTCTGATCAACTCCCTCGGGAGGCCAGGTAGTCAAAATTTATCTTTCTTATTAAGTTTTATTGCCCCATGTGTTTATTAAGTTATCACTTATTAATAAATTTTACATGTTACCGGATAGGCAAATTCTGGGTCGAGGTAACCATGAGAATCCACTCCACCCTCTACCCAAACATAAACCCTCTTGTTATATAATGAGGATCACAATGCAAGACAAAATGCCAAAACCCAAAAACTCCCAAAATGCTCTAGGGACTCGATTGATCTCAAGCCAAGAGTATGGGTATTGCAAGATCCCATCAAGGAACACTCAATGCGCTCATGGGTGGGCAAAGAAACCATCAACATGCATCTTAATGCAATCCAAAACAACAAAGAGGCAAAATAGCAAGAATGCCAATATCTCATGAAAATGCACAAACACACTCAACCAGGCACTTTGCTGGGAGTACAAATTCGTCCACGAATATGTAAATAAAAAATTAAAACCATAGAATGATTGGAAAATCCAATCCAATAAAAAAAAATACCAACAAGATCCCAGCACAAATCTGGGCGACAAAAAATGAGGCAAACTAAAATACACCCAAAATTCAAACTTCATTGAAATCGATGAAATTAAAACCCATTTTGTATTTCATACCCAAACTCTAAAAAATACAATAAAAACTAACATTTGGGCACATATACAAATTTTGGAAGCATAACGGGGTGAAAAATTCAATCCCCAAGCATGAAAACATAGAAACACACATTCCCATCCAACCAGGTAATGAAAATAAATAAAACGGTGGGGGAACACTAGTTCTCAACCCACGAATCTAAAGTAATCAATTTTAGCCAAAATTATGGATTAATTTTATTTATCCAAAAATCCCTACCTCTCATGGTTGGTAAAACCCAAAAAATGGAAGAAAAAGATAAAGATTCCACAAAAATATAAATGAATCCACAGGAAGTTGGAGATTCACGACACAAATCCAACGAGCCACTCCACACAAAGATCCAATCCACGAATCCCACAACAAGTAAAGATAAATTTTTCTCCACGAGGGTTTTGGAGAAAAAATCCAATTTGTTCAAAATACAATATGAGAAGTGAGTGTAAAAACTCACTTTTCCACATAATAAGCACTTTTACTCAAAGTGACTTATAAAATAGATTATTTAACCACTTAAATAATGTATTGGCCCCTTTTCCCAAATCAAATAAATCAATTCCAAGCATATGGAATCCAACTACGAAAAATTAGTCGGTAAATAAAATTAAACATTAAAGTTCCTAGAAATTGATTAAATCAACATTTAAAATTAAAGCCTTCCGCGATAACTGCAAAAATCTAAATGCACAGACACGCTCACATGTCAAATCACATAAGGCATTATGGAGTCTAGATTTACCACAAGTACCAGAGGGATAACAATATAAATGAAATGGATACATTCTCCATATAGGGACGACATTTTTCAGTATGCAAGGCCAAATTCACTATCTCCTGGTGCCACTGTCGGGGATATAGGTACATACTCAATTCATGCAACTCAGGATGAATGTACCTGGTACCTGTTCAGTAAATATGAAAAAATCAAGTGCAGATGCTCAATATACAAATAGCCGAAGCACATATAATGTAGATAATCACAATGAAGGAGAATGAGACACCGTGTAGAAATCGCAAGCAAGTGACTATGGCTCCGTCTCACTTCGTACCAACACCAACAAGAAAAATGCATATAACTGGTGCAATACATCATACACAACATATAATCATATAACATTTGCATTAAATTTAAGTATTTAAATAATCATTTCATGGCTATTCTAAGCATGTACCAACTGAAGGTAAAATAGAAATATCCACAACATTTAAGCACAACAATAATGAGTCCAATAAACATCCTCTAGATGCATAATCCACAATCCATAGTTGGAATACAAAATAAAACAAATATCATCATAAAGCATCATGTCACATCAAATAGCATCATCATGCAGATATGATCAAATTGAAATAGCAACATAGTCTAACATCTAACAACTATGATACTAGCAATCAAAATAAGGAATAGTCATCGATGCATCTCATCATACAGATAATCAAATAATAACAACTAGAGTATCTCTCAGATCAAAATAACCATGGAACAAAATGCAAACACAAGAGGCACTACAAATCCACTTGCAATAGAGACAAAAAAATAGCGCTCAATGGAGAAACACGGTTTGTGATCAACAATACAAGCTTTGGAATGATTAAAACTTGCATCTCATGCCCTAGGAAGGGCTTTAGAAGAAACACCACAACTTAGAAATGTTATTTCTCTTGCAAAAACACTTGTATTTCCCTAGACGGGCTTTACAAATAATGTTTCAAGTCAAAATGCTGCAATCTGATGGTAGAAACACGTTTTATAGATCAAAGGCAACGTTTTATGCAAAGAGAAAGTGATGGTCAGGATTTTCCTTTGACGTTGCAAGTTTGTTTGGAGTTTTTTAAAAATAGAAACAATCATGAAGACGGGCTTCGCGTTCCAATTTGCAAGTAAAAATACTTTAGCTTTAGAAGATAAGTTATGCAATCGAGCTGAAAAAACCCAGTTACATTATTAATGTTTTTTAAAGCAGAGGAGAAACACGTTTTTAATAACGCTTTACAAGCTTTATTTTTTTAAAATTATCAACATATGATGTGGTCGGGCTTTTAAAAGCCCGACTACATCATATGAATGCTATAATTTTTTATTATAAAACTTATTTCTTCCTTCCTCACTCAAGAATGGGTTTTTTTAACACTTGCACAAGCATTATGTTTTGAATGAAGTCATGTAATCTGGCTTTAAAAGCCTACTTACATGTATAACATTTAAAATAATAACTTTACTTTCAAAGTGCTATTAAAAATGTAATGGTGGGTTTTAATTTCTCCATTACAAATACTTCTCAAAACAATATGTAATGACTCATAAAAATCCCATTAAAATTTCTTAAGAGGCCTTGGTGGACTTTTGATTCCACATCGCAAGCTTTTAAACAAAGAACAAGGACTTGCAGTCGGGCTTTAAAACCCCACTTGCAGACAACTTAATTCCTTATCATCTCTTATAATATAGCTCCAAATTAAGCCTACGATAGCTCGAAACGAGCGAAATTAAAAAAGAAATAGATCCTAGACAAAAACAAAGTAAAAACAAATTCAACCAAGAAAAATCAATTTAAGACTTTAAGGTTTCTAAAAATTGAGTACCTTAGAGAGTTTGAGCTTCAAATTTACGAAAATTTTCGTAGTGTTGCCTAATTTTTGCGAATACAAAATGAAGGACAATAGGTTGGATGGTATGCTTATGAGTATTTGGATCTAAATATTTAAGGATGTATTCATTTATATAATACTCCAACACTCAAACTTAAATATGCTATGCTTAAGTTAGTAGGTAACAAATAGTAGGAGTTAATGCATTATTGTGTTAGTGTGTATGTAGATGCTAATACATTAATATTCTAGATGTGATGTTATATATGATAAGATGGCGTGCTTATGAATCTTTGGTTATGAATGATTTAAGATTTTACTTTTATACAACACACTAACATTCAAAATTGAATAGTGCGTGCTTGAGTTAGTAGGTAGCAATTTAATGGAGCCAAATTAGCTTGGGCCCATGATTAAACTTGGACTTGGAAAATATGAACTAAGACCAAACTATCTTATCATTTAAAAACAAAACTTTTGTAACACTCTTGAATTGAATTTAGAAATAGACAAATCAAAGACTAAAACCAAACTATTGAAAAAGAAGCATAAATTCAATTTATAACAATGTCGTCGACTATGAAAATTACATGTAAATTGTATACCAACACTTTAAACACACTATACTAATTAAGCACTATACTAGTTGAACACAATATACTATTTAAACACTGAACTTTTAATTAGAAAGAATAGGAAAAGATGAGAATGCACTTATCAGTTATGAAAGTGAAGACTAACAAAAGGACCTTTCGGTGTCTAACCCGATTTGAAGTGTGGAAAGAGGAAAGACGCACGTTCCATAATCTCTGTCTTTTTCTCTTTCGTATGTAAGCGCACAAGGTGGGCGTACGCGGAATCGCTTTAATTTCCAAATGACAAAGAAAATGAATAAAAGTAATCAGAGGGAAGGCACATGAATTAAATACGCAACGAAGGAAGGGTCGAGGAAGGTTCCCCCGTGCCAACTTTTGTCGCTTCTTTTGTTGGAATCCATCATTTCCAACACTATTTGATTACATTTAAGTCAAATCTTCTTTCACCTCTTAGTCTATGCTCACATCATCTATAGATGTAAGGTTATCTTTCAAGGGCCCCTCCATCATTATTGTGCTCTCCAAGAAGACTCCAATTCATAGACAATGCTTATAGTTTAATATTATGAGTTGTGAATATGGATAACTGTGTGATTCTTCCTAAATTAAATTAAGAAAGTATAGATGTACTTAGTTTGACTAAAGATTTTGAATTCAAGTGTTGTTGGACTAGTTAATGTATATGTATTTTCTGAATTCTCTAATGTTTTGGATCCAAGTTCAATGGTCTTAGTTAAAGTATAAGTATGTTTAGGATTTAAGGTCACTCTAATGTCTTAGATTCAAATTCAATGGTCTTTTTGGGTTGAGTTTGTACACTCGATCTTTTAGGTTTCCATAGATTTGTATTTTTGTCACATAAATAAGATCTTTCTAACTCTATACTCTCTATTTTTTATTATCTAAATTTGTCTTCATTTATCTTTCCCTCTTTTTTGTTCTAAAGACTAGATGTATATGTTGGAAATACAAGGTGAAACTACTATAATATCAACTTTAATAAAGTGTTTACAAATTTGAAGATAGATTTCTTGTCCGAGATTACACACAAAGACTATGGGATGCCACTCAACAATAATGTGAAGAAATAAGCAATGCCACAAGTGACACAAAATTTATGTGGAGAAACTATTTGAAAAAAAAACTCCACACCCAAAGAGATCCAAAACTTCTATTAAAGTTCAAATGAGTATACAACAATACAACTTCTCTCTGAAAAATTTGACAGGACTTCATTACTTCAATCACCTACAAAACAACATAACTTCTACTAACACAAGTCTCCAATTTATAGAAGAGTTGGGATGAGAATGCCATTATGGCATCTCAAAACAAGTGCCATATCCACATACAAAAATCATACACCACCTCCTAGAAATCTTATAAACTAAGTAAAAAAACTAATGATTACATGGCCTTCACATGTGCACCCAACCCACAACCAAACAAAGTTGGTCAAATTGAGTGCTCCATTACTCACCAATGACTTTGGCAGGTAACATACACATTTGCTTTGGCGCCCCACTCAAGATAACATGCAAAGTACAAATATCAACATTTAAGTCCAATTGGTCCCCACTCCCAAATTGGTCGCTTAGAAGGAAAACTTATTTATTTACTTATTTCTTAATTTTCTTAATTCATTAGCCTTTTCTATCATATGATTATCCATTTTCATCTCCTTTTCTTCTATTAATTAAATACATACTTCTATTTATTTATTTATTTCATTATCCTTTTCTTTCTAATTTCAACCAAATATTTCCACTCACATGGAGCAACTCTAAATTCATAGGCATGTGACAAATGTCACTCGTCTCTTTTTTTTACTTTTCCACTCTTCATGTCTCCAAACATGTCTAGATTCAAGGCATCTTGTGATATATTATAAAAAGTCATTATCTTCTGCCTACCACTCAATCTCCTCTATCTATTTCCCTTAACCTCTTAATCTCCTTTATTCCTGTTTTCTCACATTATTCTTACCTACTCTCTAGTCCTACCCATCCATTCTAACACCTCTTGATCTCTATTATTGATTATCATAGGTAAATAAAGATTACATATTTTTTTGTCTTGTGACCCTACGTGTCAAAGTACACATTCTAAAGAGAGTGAAAACGCTTGAAAATGACTTAGGATTATGAGATTAATGTTGCCTTATCCTAACATTCTCCTTCTTGAAGTTATATGAATTGCAATTACATCCATAAGAAACATAAAATTATAATCAAGTATAGTGATGAAGGCCCATGGTCTTTTTGCACCTAAAGAGCTTATTTGTGGTTTGTGGCTTCGTGAGATAATATATACAACAAGGCATACAACAAGTGATTTGTGGCATTCAAATAAAGAGATGATTTTGTTAAACAGTTCTAGACAGTCAAGGAGAGAGTTGAAGCAAGGATGGATCATTTTTCCAAACTACTAGAAGATGCAAAGAGAGTTGAATTAAGTATGATTATGTCAGATAACATGGTTGATGCTATTAGTAATAACTGAGAGGTGGGGGGGGGGGGGGGA
>MU227655.1:1150622-1177305 GCA_018584345.1 Thuja plicata
TTTGATGTGTATTAGCTAAAGAGGGTAGAATTAATTTAATTTAAAAGCACTTAGGACTTTAGAATTAAATTAATTAATCATAGGGATTTTTAGCTAATAAACCTTGATAATTTAGGAATTAAATATATTGTCAGATTTATGCAGATTTAGGTTTTCTACATTTGAGACTCAGTCAATTAAAGTCAAATAGGAAGGAGAATTTTCCTAGTACAATAGGACTGCAATGATGAGAAAATTGAAGGAACGCACCAAAATTGATTAGGATTATAAGGTGCCAATTTTGGGGTGTTACATTTTTCCCCTCTTTGAATTGATGTGTGAGCAATGCATTGATTCAAAGAATAGTCTGATGTGAAGATGAAGATTTCAGAAGTGTAGGTTAGGTTGGCAAGACACCGATCAGATCGAGAAGTAGAATCATCCGAGAGAAGATTGGAATCGGGGTTAGATTGCCCCAATGTCCATTAATAGCTGATGAAGATCTAGGACTGTCTCCAGAATCAAGGTTAGATTGCCCCAATATGAAGATTAGCCTTCCGAGATCCAGGTTAGGTTGCCTAGATAACGGTCTAAAGTTTTTTTGAGAGCCATCTTAAGAACGAAGCGTAACTTTCAGGAATTAGGGTTAGATTGCCCCAATACCTAATAAGATTTCAAGAATCATCTTCAGAATGAAGCTTGATCCTTGAGGATCCGAGTTAGATTTCTTAGATACCTAGAAAGATAGATGGAAAGATGACAAGATGTGAGACATCAAGATGTCCCTAGAGATTCAAGATCATGGAATATCCAATTTTGACCATAAGGTATGAAAAAATGAATATGCCCCAAGTGATGAGATGCCCCTAGTGATGGGAAATTTTGGTTTAGATCAGACTAATTTGAGAATAATGTGAAAGATTCAATGATGTAATCATCCTGTCCCCTCAGGAGTGAAATTGAAAGATGACACATCATATAGAGGATGAGAGTGAGAAACCGTAGATAGAAATAAGATCAAAGATCCAGAGAAAACCAGAAATAGATCAAGAGAAGACATAATCAATTTGGAGCAATCAGGGAGTCCTACTGACTGGGTTTGACCATAGTTGACTAGAATTGACTAGAGTTGACTTTGATGAAAATATTGCAGAAGCTGAGAAAATGATAATGAGAGATAATTTTGACAAGAAAGTGATGTCATAAAGTTGACTACACAAGCGTCGGAGCACGTCAGTCCCAAAATTTTAAAATGTGATTTTGAGCTACTTAGGAGTGTCAGATTTCAATTTTGATCATGAAAATGGATTCAGAACGGTCGATTGTGCAGTCAAGAGGACTCTAGGACAAAAGATGATAACCTTCAAAGAATGAGAAGACAATGAAGAGAGCACCAAAATTGTCGCTTTGCAAGCTTAAAATGCGAATGCAAGCCTAAACTAAATGCAACCCTAGGACTTGGTTGTTGGATTCATCGCATAATTATCATCATCAAGTATTTTTGGAACATCGGAGTCAATACTATCCTTACTGGTGCCACTGCGACCATGAGGATGTGGACATGACTTTCATTGGATAAAATGTTGGAAATGAACATAAGCATCAGGGCACAAAAGCCAAGATGACCTAAACATTGTTTCCAGTTTGATATAGTAAGACCACACAAGTAAACAAATAGAGAAATAACAGTCAAGGAGATAGTTCCAACCTCCTCTTGGAATACAAATAAACAAGATCAAGGGATGTGAGGCTTTTCACCTTAATGCATAAGCTCTTATCACATACACCATGTTTATTTGACGCTGTCGGATCATCAAAACCACACCGACAAGCAGTAGAAAAAATAAAATATCAATGAAAATAATGAGAACAGACAACATACAAAGAAAGATTCAATCATAGTTCAGTATGTTTCAAAGTTTACAAATATGTCTATGTTTGGGGTGTTGAAAAACATTGTTGTGCTTGTGAGTGCAATGTGTTTGATTTCTATCAAGAGATGTTTACGTGTGAGGTATCCAATGTGTGTTGAAAAACACAGATGTGTCCAAAGAGAGTGTTAAAAAACACTATTTGATTAAGGTGTTGAGAAACACCAGTTTATGCCAGTAGAGAGTTGTCCTTTAGAATTGACAAGATTACTGACTCGAGTGTAAATTGAAGAGCGAGATCAAAGAAAAAATCCATGCCCCCAAGTAACGAACGGATTGAAGTTGAACATGTAGATAGCGAGTTGATGTGAGAAATCTCACTAATATAGCGACAGTAGGCAGACTCAATGAGAACCACTGGTGACTATCGTGAGAGAGATTCTCAAGCATAAAGATCAATGACGAGATCTAGGCATCAGCAGGCAGACGCAGTGAGAACCACTGGTGACTGATGCGAAGAGGAGAAAGATGCCAAAAGATAGAATGGTGCACCCTAGACCAGGAACATGCCCTCGAGTGTGACCAGTTTCAATCCATGTGAAGTTGAGAAAAATATCAAAGATGACTAAGAGGAAAAGCATGAGCAAACTAAAGAAAACTAAAGCGGGAAAGCAAACTGAAGTAGGAAAGCAGAAGATTTTTAGAATTTTAGAGTTTTAAATTTTTTAGATTTTTAGATATTTACAATTTTTAGATTTTTAGAGATTACTCGATCTCAAGCAAGATCACAATGGTTTTCTTCAATGTCTAGGAAGGTGTAGGACATTGCAAATGGATTAGAAAGCTGATGTATGAGATGAATAGCCAATTATGGATGAAGAGGGTGAATGTGACCCTCAAGGACACTCTCTGCAAGATTACCCAAGCTAGGGAAACAATAATATAGCAATGTAGGCTCATGGAGCGATGCTGTATAGCATTTAGGGTAATGATATGATGTCATGAAAATTATGTGGTCCAAAAGAGTGGACATGTCAAGAGACTTTGAAGAACTTGTTTTTCAATTTTGATCAAGACCAAGGGGTCAATTTCATAGGATAGGATATAGCCATGATAGCGCAATCAAGATAAGGGGGGATAGAGGTATAAATGAAAGGTTTGGATTATGGCATGAATGCTGAGAGATAGAAAGGATAGGCTTGGGATTAGCAAGATCACGATAGGGTGTCGTGTGTGAGAGCAAGTAAATAGGCTAATGGAAAGGATAGTGAATTTCAAGATACATGTGTGTTCAAGGATAGGCTCAACCTTGTCAAGATCATAGGAAGAAACATGGATGTTCACAAGCTAGCTGGATGTAAGATATGATGGGAGAAGATGACATGGAAGGAACTTGTCCCCAAGTGAAGAGTGCAAGTAGGAGGAATTACACATGGCACCTGTTTGCCAGGTTTTCATCATGGTACTTATCCAAGGCGCCACAAGAAGTGGTTTTCACCATAGGACGAATTGATTTCTCTTTAATTTTGCTACCAAGGTGCCTGTTTACCAAGTTTTGACCAAGGCACTTTTTCATTTTTATTTTTATTTTTTTATTTTTTTATTTTTTTGAATTTATTTAGGAACTTTAAGCTTCTTGCTCTTTGGATAGTGCTCCTCTGAAAGATATACTATAATAGGCCACAGTCACTGAAAGTATGCTCAAAGATGTTGATAGGGTGATGAAATGGAGGATAAGGAAGATGGAGGCCAAGATTTTATGCAATGGATTGGATGAGAGAAAAAGAAGGAATATAAGGACCCAATATGGAAGAATAGTAGGTGACAAGATCAACATCGACATGCTCCTTGAAGGGTAGTGGACGAATGGAGGAAAAGTGGATGGAATAGTTTGAGACATTGATGGATGAGTGGATATGGATCTTGGTACATGAGGACCCAAGATGGAGTTAGAAGATGGGAGATGTTTATATGGAGATGAAGTGGAAGACTTTGGAAGCTTGGATGTCAAATCTGATTGTTCCTTTTGGTGCAAGTCTTTTAAGAGAGACTTGGGAATCCACATAACTTTTTCTTTTCTTTTTGTATCCAAGTCCTCAAGAAGAGACTTGGGAATCCATATATAATTTGATTTTCTATTTGCATCAGATGATTTAGAATGCAATTCTTTCATAATGGATTTAGGAACCCATATTTTCTTTGATTTGGTTGTTTGTTCAGTGGACCTTTGTGGTCTCTTGAATATTTCCTTTTTATTTGTAGTCACATGTCGATTAGATGGGACATAGTGATCTTCATATGTAAGTGGATTCTTATATTTATGATTTTTGTGTTGCACATCCAAATTGCTTCCAAAAGACTTAGGAATTGTGGATGAATAGGGCCAATATGAATGGTTCATATGGAGGGGTTGATAGGGAGCTTTCAAAGATGTATGTCTTTGTTGATCTTGATAGGAGATAGGATAAGTGGATGACAAGCTAGTATTGATAGGCATGGTAGATGGGGGGACATAAGGACCCAATATAGATGGAAGGTTTGACGGTCTAAGCTTTGGGATATAAGGACGAAGGATAGATTTGGAGGATGGAGAAGACTGCTGCTTACATTTGAATGGAGTGATATAAAATGTGGAGGGGATATCAACATCTTTAGAGTGAGCAGCATGACCAAGGATCTTCTCTTTTGAATTCATCTTTATACCAACAGGAGCATGAGTAGCTTTGATAGGAGTAGCTGAAGCTTCAGGGGATTTATTTTTCTGCAAGGGATTTGGAGGAACAATGTTTTTCGGATGTGGAAGAGCATGACATGGAGATGAAGGGATGCTCTAATCTTGACAAGGACCTTTAGATGGTGTACAAAGGGTACCTTCTTCTTGATTTTCAATAGGTTCATTAGAGATGGTAGAAAAGATATCTTGATCTCACTTGGGAGATGGAGGATGTTCTTGGAAGAGATTGAAGGGGATGATAAAATTATCATGGGATTCTTGAGATATGCGACACTGGTCAACATTTGGATTAAGATGGATGGTGTCTTGATCTTGATCATAACTGATATTTGTTTTCTCACATTGTGGATTCTTCTCTTGACATGAAGCCACTTCTAAGGACGAGGTAGGAGTTTTGATCTACATATGGGATTCTTGACACGCTGATGGGTAGTCATTTGGAATAGGAATGATAAGCATCAAAGCACATGGAAGCTTGGGGTCTATGATCTTTGAAGCCTGAGAAGGACTTGCAGTCGTATGCGGATTAGCTTGGATCTCTTTTAGAGATAGTCCTTGAGGGTAGACATAGTCATCATTAGGTTCAGTTTTTGACAGCGATGATGAAGCTTTAGGAGATGGAGGAATGGTGGAAGGAGTAGATGTGAGATGAGAACCATTGCTAGACATAGGTTCCTGATATTGATCATGCTTGAGATTAGTATCTTCATTAGGTGATTCATTAGGATTTTCCACTTCGATTATTCCATCATCTGTGAGATCTTGGATTTTATGTTTCAACTCCATGCAATTGAAGTTTTATTCTTATTGTGTCAATGATATGCACAGTAGTTACTGAATAATGTGGATCCAAGTAATGTGATTTTAGGCAATGCGATGAGGTCATTCTCAAGAATTTCTTCCAATGCAGATTCATAAGACTGTCCCAAAGGAGTAAAGATTCTCTTTGAAGGATAATTAGACACTTCCTAACTTGCAATATCCTTCTTTTGTAGATAGAAAGGGATCTCATCTGATGTTGTCATGGCTTCCTCTACATGCTCTTGATCAAAGTTGGGATTGTCATAAAACTGGTCTGGATCAAAATTGGGATTGTCATCAAATTGTTCTTGATCAAAGTTGGGATTATCATACCAAGATTTATCCATGTTGGAAGAAAGTGGAGAGTTGTGAGAATCATGATCAAATGGCAAAGGGTAGGTTGATCTTAATTAAGGATTTTTCAGATGAAGTATCCTTTCACCCTTTAACCTTTGGAGTTCAGATTCCAAAGTTTGAAGTTGTTTCCATAAAGTTTCCCTAAGAATCTCTTCTTTTCTTTTAGACATTGTAAGATTGTCTTGATGTGATTGCTTAGAAGAATTAGTTAGTTCGCAACTTGAGACAATCAGTTTTGGACTACAGACAATAGAGAAACAAGCAATCAGACCCCAGACAAAAGTTAGATCAGGCAAAAAATTTGCCAATTAATGGGAAAAAGCTTGCTATTTTGAACACCAGGCTATAGATTTGCGTGAGAAAGTGCCATGCCATGCAAAAAAATGCTGAACTTCAAGCGAGAAAATGCCAGCTCGCATGAGAAAGTGCTAGATTTCTAAAAACTCGCGCGAGAAAACTCTAGATTTTGATAAACGGACTCAGTTTTCGAGATAAAAACCAGTTTTCAAGACATAGTCAGGACTGTTCTGTAAATTTTTTTTCATTTTTAGGGTAGTTTTATGATGATACAAATCAACAATCTTAGTTTTAAGGTGACAAGCACTTGTTTACAAATACAAAGTTTCAATCAAGTAGTAGTGACACAAGCAGAAGTCGTAAACAGTTCTACCAAGGACAAAGCAACTTGGAAGAATCATGGGAGTCTTTGTTTGATCATGATTTGGATTGTTTAAGACTCAAAAACAAACACTCAGTTATCCCTACAAAAAAAATTGGTGGAGAAGACAAAATCCGTGCCTCGCTATCTTATGCGTATGCGTGCACCTCACACAAAAGTTTCACCCTTGAAAGAGCACCCATGTTTTTGGTATTTCCAAGGAATAAGTATTTATGTTCAAAGGTTACCCTTAAAGTAGGGGCCAGTGTCATATACCACTTCAAGCATCTAGGTGCATACATATGTTTTGAATCTAGGGGAGAGATTCTTCACTCTCCCTGCGCACAGATTATGTCTTCTTTCAAAGGTGAACTAGGTAGGCATCTAACTAAGAGAGTGTTTAGTGGGATTCCGTTCATAATAACCTTTGGTGCCTCTGATATAGAGTTGGGGCCTCATAGCCACACTAACACTTGGAAGTCATACACCCTTGCAAGCAAGGCTGGGAGCGGTGCCACTCAGTATGACAAACAAGGCTTTCTCAAGATGATAGTCGAAATCATGAGAAATAAGTTACCATGGCTTTGGAGTATTTAGACTCAACAAAGTAGAATTTATTAGAGTGAGGTGGAATCACTGATGATAGGTGTGTATTGACTTGGGTCGTTCCTGGAGGTTCAACTTCTGGCAGGCCCTCTAAAGGTGACACAACTTGGTTCGGATTCAAGGGTTTGATTTTTTGATTCTCTCAAAGAGAGAAGAACATACTTCTCTACCTTTTCACCTTACCCAAACACATCAAGCATATTCATCACTGAGATAGTTTCACTCCACCAAATCCACAAGCCTTTGGGCTTCTTATTCTCTCCAAGAGAAAAGAGCATAATCCCCTAACAAGTAGAAGTGCTAGAGATTCGCTATCTTTCTTTGCTTCCCAAAGTATCTGTCATGCTAGCAACATCTGGGTCTTAGTTTCATCTATGGGCATCACTTCCAAGTAATGAAGAGCCTATTCCCCTACATTTCTATTGGGATCCTTATGAAATTTTAACAAAGCCCTATTTAAACTATGTGAATGAAAAACAATAAACAAACACAATGTTTTTAATATGCCTTTGACAATCGTCCTACAAGTAAACTGTTAGAAAGTTTTTATGATCTTTGACAAGCAACTTGCAAACCATTGTTATGCTACAGAAGAAATTAGAAATAGGAAATCAATAGCAGAGAGCAAATTTTAGAAAAAGATAACAGCAAATTGCAAATTCTAAAAATTTAATGATTGTCTGCGAAATTTTGCTCGAGAAAGTATTTCGCTGCGCGCGAGAAATTGAAGGACCCTCGCGAGCTTTCTATTTCTTCATGCGAGAGAGTGCTACAGAGAGAAAAAATTTACGTGGTTCAACCTGAAAGGTTGCGTGAGATTCCATACCACTGTTGTACGGAAGTACAACAGAGTTCAAATCACTATCAAAATTTTTTTGAGAATGAGGCCAAAAGTCATTTTTTCTGCCCCATAGTGGGTGCCAAAATGTGTGTGCTTGAATGTGACCTCTTAAATCAGGCACAAACCCAACATAGTCTTTACTCAATCATCGAATTTGCAAAGATGAACATGAATTGTCCATTTGAAAAACTTGATTGAAGCGACCTGTTGCCTCCTATTTAGTTGGGGTTCTTGAATTTACTCTCAGAACGAGAGCCAACAACCTTGACCATTGCTAAAATGGAAGATTTTTAAAGCATGATAAAACTTGAAATTGAAACTATTTGATATGAGATACAATTACCATCTAAGAATTGAAATGCATATCTAATCTAGAAAGCTTGAAAAAAGATAGAATTGAGCTATTAGATATGTAAACAAACTATATTAGAATGCAACATGTTACTAATCCAAATGAAACTAAAGCTAATTATGCAATAAAGCTTGAAAAGATGATAAAAACAAGATAAAAATTAACTATAGTTTTGATGCTCTCCAATTCATCCTCTCAAATGAAGAAAAAGATGTCCAATATATATATATTAACCATGGAAAGAGGGTGAAGAGTTTCTTGAAAAGAAATGGTTGCCTCTTCATTTTCAGGAATGGAGATTGAGACAAAAAAGCATGAATTATTTAATTAAAAGAGTGGATTATTGCCACATGAGTGGCCTTTCATATAGAATTATGAAATTATTTTTCAGGATAATCCATCCTAATAATTAAATAACTATTCAATTCCTTTTGATGTGTATTAGCTAAAGAGGGTAGAATTAATTTAATTTAAAAGCACTTAGGACTTTAGAATTAAATTAATTAATCATAGGGATTTTTGGCTAATAAACCTTGATAATTTAGGAATTAAATATAGTGTCAGATTTATGCAAATTTAGGTTTTCTGCATTTGAGACATAGTCAATTAAAGTCAAATAGGAAGGATAATTTTCCTAGTACAATAGGACTTTGATGATGAGAAAATTGAAGGAATGCACCAAAATTGATTAGGATTATAAGGTGCCAATTTTGGGGTGTTACAGGTATATCTATGGCTTGAGACCTAGTATTCAGAAAGAGTTATTTATTGTTTAGATCACCATAATAGGAGATGCTTATTAGATGGAATTGAAGATTAAGGAGAAGCTAAACAAGAAGTTTGAGGGAAGACAAAATAATAGAAACTGAGTGGTGCAGGAGCACCCCCAAATTCATCCACCATAAGCACACCAGTGGACCCAAGAAAAAAGGGTTAGGGTATTTATTGGATCTTGGATCCAATTTCATCAATACGTCCTAAATTGTAAGACAAGGGGACACTAAGTGATGTTATAAACCTAGTTGTCTACCTTAGTTATTTTGGACAATATTGGGTAGATTAGGATAGAAAAGTCTAGGAAACCTATTGAAGGGTAGAAATGTTAATTTAACCTTTATAAGGTCTCCTATGGAGTGTAAACACAAAACTTTGCAATTTTCATCACATTAGACATCTTTTGTTAAAAGTTGTCAAATGTTGTCAAAGTTGTCAATGTTGCATAATGCAACTTTTTGTTAAAAGGTGAATCTTTTGAATCCCAACGTTCACAAAAACTTTTGTAGGTTGGAACTGCTTTGGAAATGTATGAAAAGGTTTAAAAACCTTACTCCATGGTTGGAATTAATCTATTGTAAAGTTTTGATAATGAAATCAATAAAATTCAACTGTTTTTCTGTAATTTCAACTATTTTATGATTGTATAGATCAGTACGGATCCCAATGCACCACTGAAGGATTAAAAAATTTGGTCAAGTGTATTATGTTAATTTTGAAATTTTTTTTAAGGTTTTAAGTGTAGGGGATCAAAATTTATCCAATTTTGACTGTCCACTAGTCATAGGAGAGCCCTAACTAGGGTTTCGAGACAAAATTCCTCTTTCCCAGAGACTCTTCCATGGGAAAAATATAATCCTTGGTGGAGAGAAAGGAGGGAGGATTTAATTTAAGAATTTTTAGGTCTTATATCAAGAGGCATTCAATAGAATGAGGAAACATTAAAACCTCTAGACATGCATCTAGATGTCACTGTCCAGAATTTGGTTTTTGAAGCACAACTTGGGATAGGGGTGGAATGAAGACCTAAATCTTTGGATTTATAATTTTTGTGTGATCCCACAAGTTTAAAAATTGAAAGGATTTGAAAATTAATCTAAATTGAGGTACTTTCTTTGGAAAAGTGACCTAATTGCTCAATTAGGCCTAGGAGAGAATTGTGAACAACAAGAGTTAGGAGATTGGTCAAGACAACTGGCTTGGAGGGTGTTGTTGGTGAGTGGATTGAAACATTTGAGGGTGTTTAAGAATTTATTTGGTGGAGTTCCATATGATTTTCCTTCATTTATCCATTGTTTCTCCTTGTAGCCCTATAGTGGGTTGAGTGTCCAAATTAAGTCTCAGAGTTGAGTAAGTATGGGATTTGTCTTTTATTACATCTAACTAAGGTGTCAAACCTTTTAGAACACCTATTCCATACCTAGATTTATTGGTACTAAGTTGTGGCTTAAGAATACCCTAAGGGTAGTGGAGACTAGGAATTGGATCTAGTCTTATATGTGGGTTCTGGGAACTCTAGTAGAGTCCTAGACTATCTGGTGTTGGGAAGGTATCTTGAACCTTTGTGGAGTTGTTTGGTATAGTTTGGGGCTTTGTACCAAGTGGTATTAGAGAAACTAGTAGATCTTTGGAGGAAGACAAGTTGAAACTATGTCGGATGGTGGAGAAGACAGTGAACTTCCTAATAGGATGACCAATGCAGAATTGTTGAGAGTGGTGAAAGAACATGATATGGAAAGGATGTTGATGAGGTAGGAAATGGAAAGACTCAAGGAACAAGTCAAGAGAGGGAGTGGTGGAAACTCTGGAGTTGAAGAGGAGGGGAGTGATGAAGAAAACCCTTGGTAGGAGGATTAAGAAGAAGTCCCCGTAGAGCATAGGCTACTCTTGAAGACTTTGAAATCCATGGAGAGAAGGACCATGGATAGTAAACTTGATCTACCTGTCTATAGTGGGAATATGGATCCAAAAGAAGTCATGGATTGGGTTGATGCACTCACTATTTTATTTGACTATGAGGAGATACCAGAGCATCATAAGGTTAAGATAGCAAAGTCCAAGTTTAAGGGATCTGCCCTAACTTGGTGGAACTTCACTCAAGAAGAGAGGGTGAAGATGGGCAAGAATCCAGTAAGCACTTGGAAGAAGATGGTGACCTTGGTGAAGGCAGCCTATGTGCACCAAGAATTTGAAGTTAAATTTCATAGGAAGAGACAAAGTTTAAGGAAAAAGGAGATGGATATCTCAAGTTATACTAAAGAATTCCATAAACTTACCATTAAATCTAAGTTAGTGGAACCAGAGAGTGTCAAACTTTCTAGGTATATGCAAGGGCTAAGGATAAACATTCAAGATGAACTAAGTTTATTTTCACGTACTACTCTCCAAAAGTGCTATCAATTAGCACTAAAAGTTGAGGAAAAGATCAAGAGGAAGCAAGAGAAAAGTGGAAGAGGCAGATGCCAAAGAGACTTTGGAAATAGAGGAAGAGGAACAAACAATGGGAGATGACAAACACCTAGGAAATTTGGAGAAACCAGTCAAGAGAACTCTTTTGGAGAAATTAGTTCTAGAGGATCCTATAGAGGGGGAAGAGGAGTTTCAAGGGGAAGGTTTAGAAGGAGAAGTTCAGGACCTCCAAGGTGTTATGGATTTAACCAACAAGGGAACTTAGCATCCAAGTGTCCAGAGAAGGAAAGTAATCAAGAAAAGAGAAGGGAAAACATGGTTAGAGAAGAAGAGAACCAAGGAGACAATACACATGGTTCTTATGCACCAACTAAGGAAGGAGAAGTTTGCATGATGAGGAGGACATTTTTGAAGGATGAAAGCACTCAAGAACCCCCTTAGAGGAAGAGTCTATTCAGGACCACCTGCAAGGTGGGAGACAAAGTCTGCAAGATGGTGATTGACAGTGGGTCTACGGACAACTTGGTGTCAGAAGAAGAAGTAAGGAAAATGAAGTTGATAAGGGTGACACATAAAAAATCTTACAAGGTGTCATGGATCACAAAGAACCAACATAATATCATAGAAGAGCAAGCATGGGTGGACTTCCAACTTGGAAAGTACAAGGACACAGTTCTCTGTGACATTGTTCCGATGGATGCCTACCATTTGCTACTTGGGAGACCTTGGAAATATGATGTGGAGGCTCACCATGATGGAAGATTGAACACCTATTCAATCAAATACAAAGGAGAAAAGGTAACTTTCTTACCCCTATCCAATTCTACAGAAGAACAAAAAGATCCTAAATTTTTATTTGTAGGAGAAAAGGAGTTTTTAAAAACGTTGAAAGAACAAAAGACCCCTTGCTATACCCTAGTCATTTTACCTAAGGATGACAGACCTAAGAAGGTTGAGAAGGAAGTGAAACCCCTAAGAAGAGTATTCCCTAAAGAAGTATAAGACCTACTTGAACTGGACAAAGACATTGTAACAAAGGATTTTCCAAATGAATTACCCCCAATCAGATATATAAGCCACAATAAAGACTTGATTCTAGGAGCAACTCTACCAAACAAGGCAACATATAAGTTGACCCCAGAGAAAAATAAGGAGATGAAAAGATAGATCCAAGAACTCCTAGATAAGGGATTGATAACAAAAATTCTCATTCCTTGTGTAGCACCTTCCCTTTTGGCTCCTAAGAAATAAGGCACATGGATATTGTGCATTGATTCTAGAGCAATAAATATAATCATAGTTAGGTATAGGTTTCCTATGCCTAGGATAGAGGATCTATTGGATCATTTAGGAGGTGCAAGGTACTATTCCAAGGTGGATTTGAAAAGTGGCTACCACCAAATTAGGATTAGGGCTGGTGATGAATGGAAAACTACCTTTAAAACTAGTGAAGGCTTGTATGAGTGGAGAGTGATGCCCTTTGGCTTGTCAAATGCTCCTAGCACATTCATGAGGCTCATGAATGAAGTTCTCAAACCATTACTTAGAAAATTTATCTTAGTATACCTTGATGACATCTTTATTTTTAGCAAGAATAAGGAGGAACATTTGGAACATCTTAACTTGGTCCTAAAGAGATTGCATGAAGATAAGCTTTTTATAAATTTGAAGAAATTTGTTTTTATGCAGGAAGAGCTTGTATATTTGGGATTTTTGATCTCAAGGGGGAACATCAAAATGGACCTTGAGAAGGTAGAAGCCATCTTGAATTGGTCTTCTCCTAGGACAACGACTGAAGTTAGGAGTTTTCATGGACTTGCATATTTTTACAGAAAGTTCATTAGGAATTTCAATTAGTTGTGTGCTCCTATCCTTGAAACCATTAAGGGTGGAGAAAAGTGTAGGTTTGTGTGGAAAAAAATGTAGAAGAAGCCTTCCAAACGCTGAAGCGAAAGGTAATGGAGAAACCTATCCTAGTGTTTCCTGATTTTCAAAAGATATTTACTATTGAATGTGATGCTTCTAACCTAGCTATAGGGGTTGTCTTGAGCCAAGAAGAGAGACCTATAGCCTTTTCCAGTGAGAAAATGAATGAAGCAAAGAGGAAATACTCCTCTTATGACTTGGAATTGTATTCCTTAGTCTAGTCATTGAAGAAATGGAGGCACTACCTCCTGCCAAAAGAATTTGTTGTCTTCACAGACAAACAAGCATTAAGTTTCTTAAACACTCAAGAGAAACTAAGCCACAAACATATGAAATGGGTGGAATCAATACAAGCCTACACCTTTTCAATAAAACACAAGAAGGGTTTTGTCAATAAAGTGGCAGATGCATTGAGTAGAAGGACTCTAACAGTGCAAGAAATCCAACTTCAAAGTGTAGGAATTGATTCATTGAAGGATATGTGTAAGGATGATGATGATTTCAGTGTCATTTATAAAGCATGTTCTAACTTCTCTAAGGCTTATCAGGTTGAGTATGTAGATTACTTGATCCAAAATGGTCTATTGTTCAAAGGACACCAGTTATGCATCCCAAAGTGTTCAATGAGGGAGATTATCATTAGGGAGAAGCATACAGGCAGCATGGGAGGACATTTTGGTTTGGATAAGACTTTGGAACATGTGAGAAGGTTCTATTATTGGCCAAAAATTTAGACTGAAGTAAGGAGGATTGTGGAGACATGCACCATTTGTTAGAGGGCCAAGGGAACATCTACAAATGCAGGGTTATATCAACCTCTACCTATTCCTACAAGGCCTTGGGAGAGTTGCAGCATGGACTTTGTGATGGGATTACCTAGAACACAAAAGGGGTATGGTAACATCTATGTGGTAGTGGAAAGGTTTAGTAAAATGGCCCACTTCATCCCTTGTAAAAGTACAAATGATGCATCATCTATTGCAAATTTATTTTTCAAATAAATTGTGAGGATACATGGCTTACCTCAAACCATTCTATGTGAAAGAGATGTAAAGTTTATTGGTCACTTTTGAAGGACCTTATGGAAGAGGTTAGGGACCAATCTAAGCTTTAGTTTTACCTACCATCAAAAAATAGATGGGAAGACATAATTTGTCAAAAAATCACTTGGAAACATACTTAGGTGTCTGAAAAAATAGTATGGTGATAAGTGGGATTTGGTCCTACCCCAAGAAGAGTTTTCTTTCAATGACTCGGTCAACAGGCGCATAGGGAAGAGACCTTTCTAGATTGTCTATGGGCAAAGTCCAAGAGGCATCTTGGAACTCTGAGAACTTCCACCAAACACTCCAGTTAGTGCTCATGGAGAAGAGTTTGCAGAGAGTATGTGTTATACACTCAATTTTGCATCCTATTCAAGCTCTTGTAGTCTTGATAATCTAGTATAACATGAGAATCACTTCTAGGTTGTGGGACCTTTGCTAACTGAAGTGAAGTATCCAAGCTCTAGGCTGGTTACTCTAGATCAATCACCTTATTTACTCTTTTAAGATGAAAATAAACTTGGAAGGGAAAGGGATAGAAGAAGAACTGAAGGGAAATGACTAAAAAAGCAAACTTAACCTACTAGGTGATGCACCAAAGATAACATGAATCACAATATAATGACCAAGAATTAACATGAAATCCCTGAATTATGACATGTACAACTTCCTAGATAGGTTTGCAAAAATGTTTCATAGAGAGGTCTAAGATGAAACTATTGGAGGAAAGAGAAGATTTCACAGAAATAGCTTCAAAGAAGTAGACACAAACTATGAATTGAAAATAGACATCTACTCTAGAAAATAGGTACAAGAATGAGACAAGATAACCAGGGATGAACAAAATCCATAGGATTATCTAAATCAGATCAAAGACAGTAGTATACAAAGATGCTGAAAGAAAGAAAACTTGAGAAAATCTACAAATTTATTCAATAGTCAATCAATATATCATTCTTCAAAAAGGATCCCAACCATATGAAAACCTAAGGGCAGGAAAAATGCCACAGAAAATCTTGCATAAGCTTGGAAAACTGAGAATTACTGACTATGAAAAGTTGGAGGACAGAGAAAATGTTGTTGGAATAGTCCAAAAGGATAATTGAGAGGGGGGGGGGGGGGGGGGGANGGGGCTGAATCAGTTATCAGCTACTTTAATTCTTTTCTTTACTTAGATATCAATTAACATAAATAAAATGCACATTCAGATAACACAATAGAGAACACAACAATTTTGGTTACGGGGAAACCAAATAGGTAAAAACCCCGGTGGGAATTAGCACCCACAAAGAAATATACTTGAGTATAATTATCCCTATTAGGAGATCTTGCAACCCTGTTAGGAGTTGTTCCTTACAATGTAATAAGTACAAAGGCCCGGTTAAAGGTTGGACCCTGTTAGGAGTCTTTTACAAGTAACCATGTTAGGGGTGAGGACTCACTATCCAAAAGCTCACTGCTAAAATGATGAAGCTGCAACCTTCCGTAGAATAGATTTACACTATATCTGATAGATGAACTATTTGAGTAGATCTGCTATCTTGATTAGTTCTAGTGTATTGTATACTTCCACTTCTTCCTCACATAGATCTTTTCTTGATGAATGAAATGTCTTTACTATCCCAAACAATGGACATTCTATTCTATACTTTTTCTATCTCTTTTCTTATCATTCACACTTAGCGTTCAAAAAATTAACTACTATCAGTATCTTCTCCAAAGGATGTGAACTTCATCAGCTTTAGGAGTCACTCCAGCACTTCTTTAGTTGACCACATTAATCATGCAACGTGATTAGAATCACACAACCCAAACTGAATAAACGTGATGCTTCACAAAGTCGGCTCCACCAAATTAACTCCAACTTCACGATTCTGATAGAATATGTTTGGTGCCTTTAGATAATTATATTTAACTCATAACTCAACATGAATACAAACACGCATATCTCAACGATAGGCGTAACTCAAGAAATAATGTAATTATGTAGGCTCTTCACAGATAGTCTTCAGTCTCTGTAACTGTCATAACTGATTAACATAGCTCAACTGAAACTTCATATTTAACTTGGCGTGAATGCACATAGCATCTAGAACATGTATACACCATGGAAATAAACATCTGTATGGATAATTACATATAGAACACTGCTGTATATTATATGTTGTCATCAATGACAAACATACAATCAATTATTTGCACAAAGAAAATCTCCAAATATCTCCCCCTTTGACATTGATGAAAACATATGATATCATCAAGTCAAAGTGTCTTCCTTCTTTTTACAATCTTCTCAATATCCTCATCAAAAGTTCCTCTTCACTATTTCTGCTCTTCTAACTGTATACTCCCCCAGAGTATATGCCCCCCCTTACTAATACTCCCCCTTTGACATCAATGGAAAAGGGTGTTTAAACACCATTAGGCACAGGTACTACTCCATAAGTAGAGTAGTCAACCATTCATCAGTCACCAAGGACTGATGTTCTTGCTGCAAATTCTAATCAGACTTAGGAAAGGGAATTTATCCTAGCTTCTCCTTGAGATACTCAAAAGTATCTTTTGATAATGGATTTGTAAAAATATCTACTAATTGTTCTTTAGTGCTCACATAGTCCAGCTTTACTTCTCTGTCTGCAAATTTTTCTCTTAGAAAGTGGTATTTGATCTCAATGTGTTTTGTCTTTGCGTGCATCATAGGGTTCTTTGACATATTAATAGTACTGGTGTTGTCATAGTGAATAACAATAGGATAATCAATTTGAATACCAAAGTCTTTGATCATCTATTTGATCCAAACCATTGTTGAACAATTCAATGCTGCTGCAACATACCTAGCTTCTGCTATTGAGTGAGAGATATAATTCTGCTTTTTACTTGCCCAAGTGACCAATCTGTCTCCAAGAAATACTTCTCCTCCTGATGTACTCTTTCTATCATCAACACAACGTGCCCAATCTGCATCTATATACACATGAGTTTGTATATTCCCTGAGTTAGGATACCATAAACCATAGTCTATAGTCCCTTTTAAGTATCTGAATATTATTTTTATTGCCATTAGGTGATTTTTCTTGGGTTCAAATGCAAATCTTCCAATAATGCCAACCACATTAGAAATATTAGGTCTAGATTGAGTAAGATATATGAGTTTTCCAATCATATACTTATATAGAGTCTTGTCAATTGCTGTGGAATCGTCATCTTTAGAAAGCTTTTGTCCTGTTATCATGGGGGTGCTTACTAGTTTACAATCTTCCATCTTTAAAGGCTTCAATATCTCCTTCACATACTTAGACTGATTTCTGAATATGCCTTTGTCTGTTTATTTTACATTCAATCCAAGAAAATATTTGATAGGTCCAATAATGCTCATTTCAAACTCACTATTCATTTCTTTGACAAATTATGCACTAAGTTTGTCATTACCTCCAAATATAATGTCATCAACAAAAATAGCAACGAGCAGTAATCCTTCATTTGTCTCTCTTATGAATAAATTATAGTCTACTACTCCTTTTCTAAATCCTATCTTTGTTAAGTAACCATCAAGTCTCTCATACCAAGATCTTGGGGCCTGTTTATGTCCATAAAGTGCTTTCTTTAGTCTATATACCATGTCTGGTTTGTCTGAAAGTTTGAATCCTTCAGGCTTCTCTATGTAGACTTCTTCCTTCAGGTCACCATTCACAAAAGATGACTTGACATCCATTTGATATACTTTAAAGTTCTTGAATGTTGCATAGGCCAAAAAAAAATTGATAGCTTCCATTCTGCTCATAGGGGAAAATGTATCAGTGTAGTCTATTCCTTCTCTTTGCGCATATCCTTTACATACTAATCTTTCTTTGTTCCTTACCACTGTGCCTTCTTCATTCATTTTGTTCCTGAATATCCACTTTGTTCCAATCACATTCTTATCATCAGGTCTAGGAACAAGTTCCCGTGTTTCATTCTTGATTATTTGATCTAATTATTCTTGCATAACACTTTGCCAATCTAAATCTTTGCATGCATATTCAAAACTTAAGGGTTCAATCTGTGAAAGTAAGCATACCTCTTCATCAGCGGTTGAACCTTTTTCTCTAGATCTTGTCAAGACTTTAGCACTCTGATCTCCAATGATATCTTCCTTAGAGTGGTATTTGTATGTGTATTTTGAGTTCGTAGGAGTGATACTTTCATCTGTAATCTGTGATTCTTCTTCTCTTGGTTCAGGATTGTTACATGAAACATCAATATAGTCAAACATTTCTTCAATAACTGTGTCCTTATTGATGGGTATGGGCTAATCTTCAATCATGGGAGCATAGTGATAATATCTTTCTTGAATCATAAAATTCTCATCAATCTTCACATGAGTACTTTCAATGATCTTATTTAATCTTAGATTAAAACATCTATAGGATTTGCTTTTAGTAGGGTAACCAAGAAAAATACCTTCGTTGCTTCTAGCATCAAACTTGCCAATGCTATCATCTCTCTTGATGTGGCAGTTTCTTCCAAAGAGTCTGAAGTATTTTATAGTAGGTACATTACCAAACCAAAGTTCATAGGGTGTCTTGTTTGTGCTTGGCCTCAATTGTATTCTATTGATAGTATAAACTGCTGTATTGACTGCATCTCTCCAATAGGTATGGGCAACCTTTCCTTCAATCATGATAGTGTGCACTGTGTCAAGTTTTATTCTGTTCCTTCTTTCTACAATCCCATTCTACCGAGGGGTTCTAGGAAAACTTAACTGTCTCTTGATTCCATCTTCACAGTAATTATAAAACTGGTTAGAGGTGAATTCTCCTCCTCTATCAGATCTCAGACATTTTATCTTTAATCCAGACTCATTCTCAACCTTAGCTCTGAACACTTTGAATTTATCAAAAGCTTCAGATTTGTCTTTTAGGAACGCATTCCACATCATCCTTGATAAATCATCAACAAACAAAATGAAATACCTTTCTTCGTAGTATGATCTTGTTTGAGTAGGTCCACATAGGTCTGTATGTATCAGATCTAATTTGTTTTCAACAGAGTCTTGTTTTCTCCTGAATGAGGTACTCACATTCTTCCCCATCACACATTACATGCACATGGTTTCAACTGGTCTTGCAATACTTGGAAGGTCTCTTAGTGCCTTTACATTACTTATCTTGACTATGTTGTCAAAATTGATATGACAAAGTCTCTTGTGCCATAGCCAATTGTCATCCACTTTTGCAACAAAACAACTTACTTCTAAATTGAGCTGAAACACATTACCTTTGGTCTTTGAGCTTGATGTAATCATGTCTCCTTATTTTTTGTTAATGATGCACTAGTTATTTTTGAATTCCAACTAATATCCTCTATCAAGCAATTGTCCAACACTTAGTAAGTTATGATGTAAACCATCAACATAAAGAACATCTCCTGTCTTATTCTTTCCATCTAAGGTGATAGAACCTATGCCTATGATAGCTTTGGGAGTGTTATCTCCAAATCTAACCATGCCACCTTTGTACTTGTCCAAATGTATGAATTTGTCTTTGTCTCTTGTCATGTGGTGTGAACATCTGCTGTCAATGATCCAGTTAGTTCTGATGTCAGCTTTTGAAACTAATGCTAACTCTTGTGCTTTTTATTCATCTTCTTTGTCCATTTATTCAAGCATATTCTCAATGTCTTTAATGGAAATGAATCCAATTTCATCTTCTCCTGAATCATCACCAATTAAACCATCTTTGACATGATAACATTCCTTAGTGTACTTGGGCTTGTAATTTGATTTGAACTTCTTGACTCTTGTAGGACACTTGGATGCAAAGTGACAAACTTTGTTGCATGAAAAACATTTGAATGGTAGCTATCCTTCATATTTACCTTTACCTTTCCTTTCTTTCTTGGCAATCATAGCAATTATTTCTTCTAGTTATGTATCCACTTCTTCATTATTACTAGAGCCGCTTACATATTTCTTGATGTGGACTGAGGCTTTGAAAGCTGTCTCACTTCTGGGTTTTGTCTTCAATCTTGATATCTCAAATGCAGATATTTTACTGATCAAAGTCTCCCTCTTGAAGTCTTTTGAAAATTTCATAGTCTCATCTAAGATATTGATCTCGCTCTCATAGTCTGCTATCAATTTGGTCATTAGTTTGTCCATTATATCATCTTCTGAGATTTCTCCACCATTGTTCCTGATACCTGATATCACTTCATTAATTCTCTGATTGTAGGAAGTGATGTTTTCTTTAGGTAGCATCTCTAAGTTGTTGTATCTTTTATTCCATGTCTTTTTGCGTGCATTCTTTGCTTGAATGTCTCCTTCAAAAATATCTTATAAGTATTTCCAAATAGAGTATGCTTTATTTTCCTTCTTGATCTTAGAAAATTCACTGTCGGATAGGGCACTGATTAGGGCTTCTTTAGCAATTGCATTTTGAGTAAACACTTCCTTTTGTTTGATTATAGAGTCTTCTTCTGCAAGGTCTTTCAAGGTGGGAACTTCAATTTCTTTAGTGGCAATCTCATAGATCTCAAATCCAACACACTGAAGATGTGTTATCATTTTGTTCTTCCAGTCAAGATAGTTTTCTCCTTCAAACTTAGGACTCTCTTTCCTGAAGTATGCCATCTGATCTACCTTAAGCTGTTAGGCTTTCTCTCCAAGGCACTTGGATTTGATACCAATTGTTGAAATAGTCCCAAAGGATAACTAAGAGGGGGGGGAGTGAATAAGTTATTGGCTAATTTAATTCTTTTCTTTACTTAGATATCAATTAACATAAAGAAAATGTACATTCAGATAACACAATAAAGAACACAAAAATTTTGGTTACAGGGAAACCAAATAGGTAAAAACCCCAGTGGGAATTAGCACCCACAAAGAACTATAATTGAGTATAATTATCCCTATTAGGAGATCTTGCAACCCTGTTAGGAGTTGTTCTTTACAATGCAATAAGTACAAAGAACTGGTTAAAGGTCAGACCCTGTTAGGAGTCTTTTACAAGTAATCTTGTTAGGGGTGAGGACTCAATATCCAAAAGCTCACTGCTAAAATGATGAAGGCTACAACCTTCAGTAGAACAAATATACAGTATATTTGATAGATGAACTGTTTGAGTAGACCTTATATCTTGATCAATTTTAGTGTATTGTATACTTCCACTTCTTCTTCACATAGATATTTTCTTGATGAATGAAATGTCTTTACTGTCCCAAAACAACAGACATTTTGTTCTGTACTTTTTCTATCTCTTTTCTTATCATTCACACTTAGCGTTCAAAAAATGAACTACTATAAGTATCTTCTCCAAAGGATGTGAAATTTGTCAGCTTTAGGAGTCACTTCAGTACTTCATTAGTCGGCCACATTAATCATGTAACCTGATTAGAATCATGCAACCCAAACTGAATAGGCGTGACGCTTCACAAAGTCGGCTCCACCAAATTAACTCCAACTTCATGATTATGATAGAACATGTTTGGCACCTTTAGATAATTATCTTTCACTCATAACTCAACATGAATACAAACACGCATATGTCAAAGATAGGTGCAACTCAATAAATAATGTAATTACGTCAGCTCATCATAGATAGTCTTCAGTCTCTGTAACTGTCATAACTGATTAACATAGCTCAACCGAAACTTCATATCTGACTTGGCGTGAATGCACATAGCATCTAGAACATGTATACACCATGGAAATAAACATGCATAGCTCAAGAACATCTATATGGATAATTGCATATAGAACACTGCTGTATATTATATGTTGCCATCAATGACAAACATACAATCAATTATTTGCACAGAAGCAAATCTCCAACAAATGTCTCAGAAAAATATTTCATATCCCAAAAAAATAGCTAGAAAAGAACCAAAAGCAACTTATATACAACCTCCCCTATCACGGATGCTCATGAGTCAATCCAATCCTTAGAAGTTAGGGTTACAATAGATTTAATAAACAATACACAAACCCTAAAACTATCAATTTTGCTCATTAATGCATTCAGAAATATCTGAGTCGATCAGATACAGCCTTGAATATCTTTCCCATTGCCATAAATGTGACTTTTAGAAGTCAGCTCAACCCATCTCTCTGTCTGCAACTTGAAAGACTGCACCACCACCATGGACTATGAGATCAAATCTTTTGAATATTTGAATATTTAAACTCAAATGGTCATAGGTA
This sequence comes from Thuja plicata, assembly GCA_018584345.1. Classification (NCBI taxonomy): domain Eukaryota; kingdom Viridiplantae; phylum Streptophyta; class Pinopsida; order Cupressales; family Cupressaceae; genus Thuja; species Thuja plicata. Next base: position 1,173,153 of record MU227655.1, read on the forward strand.
GAATGGAATGCCCGATCAATGACCCAGATTTGAATCTCTAAAAATTTAAAACACGGTCGTTGATCCTCATCTCTAGTTCTAACTCCTAACTCATCTTTAACCCTGGGTGCAGAAATTCTTTGTGTCATTGAGTCGCTGAACCTTGTTGTTTGAAGTTTCAACCTGTGTGAGTGAGTCACAAATATTTTCTCTTAATCAGTCGCATACTCACAACACCTTTTGATTTGGTCTTTTAACCTGTGTGATTGAGTGACTACATAGAAATCCCTTTGCTTGTGCGGTCGTAATGCTTTTCTTGTCAGCTGCTAAACTTGAGCAAGTGAGTGATGAAGCACAACTCCCTTGGTCGCACACTCACAAGCTTGAAGGCTTGAAGTGAAAATTCATGGTGAGTGAGCGATGACATTTCATCTTGCAATATAGACCCCGTTGCACACTCACACAACAAAAAATTATTAAGTGATTAGCCCAGCGAGTGAGCGACGATCATACAATTCCATTTGATCGCACACTCACGAGCTGGAAAGCTTGAAGCAAAAATTCATGGTGAGTGAGCGATGAGTTATTTTTCCTTTTAATCACACACTTGTGAGCTGGAAGGTAAAATTATGTAAAACTATCACTACTACGTGACCAAATGATAATCCATTCACTCACTCACTTGCAGAGGTAAATGACCTTATAACAAATATAGCCCTACTGCGTGACTGCATGACTTCTCATTATATATTCAGCACGACTGTGTGACTAAGAGACTAAAGGATGATTTGAAAAGTGCACATTCTTAAAGGATCACTTAAGCTTCTCAGAAAAGGTAACAAGGGAAAATAACAAGTCTCAAAGAACTAGGGTTTTTCTCAAATTGCTTAGGGTTTTAATCATCACCTAGGTTATTTCTCAGATAAGAGAAAACCAGAGATTTACAAAATTGCAGAGGAACAAGTATAAGACTAGGAATAACATAGAAACATACAAGCTGGGCTCTACCCTCGTGTGAGCCACATTTTCTCCACTTGTAGCTAGAATTGTCATGTAATGGGAAATTTTGGGTAATATTTTTGGCGATTTTTGCGTGATGTTAGCCTGCTAGACATATAAAACCAGTGGCCTAGAGAAATTTCATTGGGAATAGGAGTCTATTTTTGAGCACACAAAAATTTTTTCTGGGAAAGGAAAAGGATTGAAACTAGGAGGAGGGACAACGAAAAAAAATAGGAAAAGACTGTACAAGAAGAAACAACAACTGGCTGTGCACAAGCACTTGGAGGAAAGTAGGGAAAACTAACCTAGAAAGCAAGAAAAGAAAATAGGGAAACTTACTTATAGAGATGGACAGACCTCAAAATAGGGCTTAAGATGATAACCATTAACTGATATTGGCAAGGCATCTCCTTCAAGAGTTGATAATTGAAATGCATTATGCTCCTTGCACTCTGTGATTACAAATGGTCCTCTTGAGAAGGAATCAAACTTTGAATGCCTTCCTGGCCTTGATTTATACTCAGCCCATTTGAGGATTACATCCCCAACACTAATTTTTTTAGATTTGGCCCTTTTGTCAAAGTTATTTTTGACCTGCATCTGCTGAAACTCCATGGTTTGCATAGATTTATCTCTAATTTATTCCAGCTCCATGAGTTGAGTGTAATACCCACCTCTTAGTTTACTTTTCAGTTTCGGTGCCGAACTCTTTTAGGCCTTTTTATGTATGTGTGGTTTATTTTAGTTGATCTTGAGGATATTTATGTATTGCATTTCATTATCATGTAATGAATGCATTGCTAGTATATTATATCTTCTGTGTACATGTGATTTATGGTTATTTTATGATGCTTATGTATATGTTAGGATTTCATTTGGATTATGGTTTTGTAACAATACTAACCCTAGATTTATATGCATATAGATCATTTATATGTTTTGCATTACTGTTTGATGTGTTAGGTATGGTATGGGACATAGTCGCAGCTACTTGCTTCGGCGAGATCCATACGATAAACTAGTCTCAACCATTGTTTGCTATGTTATATATGCATGTATGTTCGTCTTTGTGATGACAAGTTTGTAGGTACCGGGCTACGTCTTCCCTGAATTGGAAGGAGTGAGTGTGCCCTATCGCAATATCTCAATGGTAAGAGAGGGGAGATAGTATTTAGGTCCAAATCCTACCCTAAACCTAAATTATCCTAAGTACTGGACGAGTAGCAGTTTGACTACCCTACCCGGATTCGTCTAGTTGACGTGAATTCATGGATCTCATCCTTGTGTGTGTGTTTGAGTTTGATTTTGTTGATTTTAGTTGAGTGCATTAACATCATGTAATTTATTTAATTGATTATTGTTGAAATTAATTGTTAAATATAGGGTATTTAATTAATTGAAAATTAAATAAATACCTATGTTTAATTGATAAATTAATTATAGTGCAATTATTGAATATTGAGATTTAATTGAATATTTAAACTAGAATTTGAGTTATATTGGCTTTTATGATTATTAAATAATTAAATATTTAATTGCATGTTAATAGTGTGCTTTAAATATTTAATCTATTTAATATAATATTTAATTTATTACATGGGCAAGTTCATTATTGAAAATTGGAGTTTGAATTCAAAAGAGAAGTTGTATTTGAGCGTCAAAGTTGAGTTGCACAATTAAAGGGATATTTTAATTAATAATTATTATTTACTTTCAATTTTGAGTTGAGTCCTTCTAGGGGTTAACTAGTGTGTTGTCATTAGGGTTTGCATGATTGAGGGAAGTTGATTCCCTTTAGGAGAATTCTCCTCTCATTTGGTCATAACAAGTTTTTGGACCATTTTTGGAGAGCTTGGTGTGTTCTTGGCATTTGGAGAATTTGGAAATTTTATGGTTGCATGTTGAATTAGAGTTTTGTGTGAATTCGTGATTTGTGTGTGTGTTTGAGTTTGATTTTGTTGATTTCAGTTGAGTGCATTGATATCATGTGATTTATTTAATTGATTATTGTTGAAATTAATTGTTAAATATATGGTATTTAATTAATTGAAAATTAAATAAATACCTATGTTTAATTGGGAAATTAATTATAGTGCAATTATTGAATATTGAGATTTAATTGAATATTTAAATTAGAATTTGAGTTATATTGGCTTTTATGATTATTAAATAATTAAAAAATTTAATTGCATGTTAATAACGTGCTTTAAATATTTAATCTATTTAATATAATATTTAATTAATTACATGTGCAAGTTCATTATTGAAAATTGGAGTTTGAATTCAAAAGGGAAGTTGTATTTGAGAGTCAAAGTTGAGTTGCACAATTAAAGGGATATTTTAATTAATAATTATTATTTACTTTCAATTTTGATTTGAGTCTTTCTAGGGGTTAACTGGTGTGTTGTCATTAGGGTTTGCATGATTGAGGGAAGTTGATTCTCTTTAGGAGAATTCTCCTCTCATTTGGTCATGACAGGTTTTTGGAGCATTTTTGGACAGCTTGGCATGTTCTTGGCATTTGGAAAATTTGGGAATTTTATGGTTGCATGTTGACTTAGAGCTTTGTGTGAATTCGTAATTTGCGTGTGTGTGAAAGATTCAAGGCTCAATCTTCTTCAAGGGAAAAATTTCTTCCATTTCTTGCATTGGATCTAAGGTAGGGTTTGTGATCCTTTTGTTGTTTTCAATTCTTGGTTAAAATTTGCCTTCTTTGTGCTTGTTGGATTAGACTGCTTGATTAGAAGTTGTTTGAGATTTTTAGTAAAATGGGTGTTCTTGAAACCCTAGATCATTATTGTTTGAGAAAAATATTATTTATCATAGAAATGTTATGTTGTCCAAAATTCGTAGAAAGACTCCCTATAAAACTCCTAGAAAATGAAAAATTAATTGCCCTATAGTTAGAACTATAGAGAGGAGATAAATAATTGCTTAAGAAAAATTAACTCTTGAAAAAAATCAATTTCCCTATTGAAAAATTTAGTTGTTTCAAAAAAATGATGTCTCTGAAAAATACAGTGAATGGAAAAAAATATTCACCAGTAAAAAAAATAAAAAAAAATAAACATACCCAGAAAAGACAAAAGGGCTAAAAATAAAGAAAAGACAAAAAAAATATATACCTTTCATATGTCCTTTCCATTTTTCAGAATTGAAATATATATATATA
>MU227655.1:1188525-1226400 GCA_018584345.1 Thuja plicata
AATAATTTTCCTTCAAAATTTTTGGGTTTCAAAAGTTATTTTGAGCCGACTTTGATGTACTAAATTGAAAAATAAAATAATTCTAAGTTTGGTCGGCCCTAAGGGCTAAATTTATGGAACCTTCTCGTGCGGTGGAAATTGCCTATATAAAGAAGGCCCGTAGTGTTGTTTTAGGCAGTTCGGGACAGTTCTGGGTAGATCTGGGTAATAATTCGAGGCTTTGTCCTACAGAATATTGTAAGGGGAATGCCCATGTGGCTTTGCATATTGTAATTCTGAAAGTTTGTAATTCCGCATTTGTGGAGATAATAAGAAGTCCATTTTCTGTTCTTGCAAATTGTTGTTGCTTCTTTGTTTTTGTTATGTGTTTGTGGTATTAAGGGGAGCACCCTTCATCAACCATAAACCTTTAGGGATTTGATCCCTCTCTTTCTAGCCCACTCTAGTCCATTCACTAGACTTTCATATTCAGCAGTGTTGCTAGTGCCAGAGAAGCTAAACCTAAAAGCTGCATAATGATTTTCTCCTTCTGGGGAGACTAGCATAGCACCACCACCAAAGCCATGTCTACTTCTAGCACCATCAAAGAATAGCTCCCAAACTTGATTGCTACCATCCTTTGATGCTTCATTGATAGCTTTCTTAAGGCTTGGCTCTGTGAGATTATTTTATTGTCTTAAGTAGTTTCCCAAACCAGCATCCCAAACAATGTTGGCTTGGGCCTCTGAGGCTCTTTTTGATTCCAATTCATCTAGATAGATATCTCAGATATTTTCTATCTTGGTATTTGTTTCTCTGATGATTGGGAAGTCATTACTGTTAATGCAAGATAACTTGCATTGAGTACATTGGACACATAAAGTTCTATATGGTGTGCTACCAATGATTCAGAATTGATGGTAACCTTGGTTCCACTTCTAGTATGGGAAAGCATGTGAGACCAGTCAGAAGAAAGATTGCCTCTCATCTTGGCTATGAACTTCCTTGATAAATATATGGAAAATAGAGCGGCGAGGTCTATGATGTATATGTCAAGTAGGTTAGAGAAATTGGGACTTGCATGTAGGATCAAGCTTGTATCCTTAGCTACACCTACTGTATCTACTGAGGAACCATCAAGTTGGGTCACCTTATTTTGGAAAGGTTCATATTTAAGTCCTAATTGGTCAGCTACTTTCTTGGGCATGAAAGAGCTAGTAGCACCACTATCTACCATACAATTATGTACTAAATATTTTCCAATAATTAATGATACATAAAAGGGGGTGGTTTAAGATTCCTACCTTGTATGACATTTGGCTTGGAGTTACTGCTTGAAGTCTCCTTCTTTTGATCAGTGTTGACCAACACTGGCTTAGAAAATTTGCTTGTAAGATTTTGAGGTGCTTCCCCCTCATTCATAGCCTTGCTTAAGATCTCATGTTGTCCTGGAATAGCCAAGGAGTCCCACATAGACATAGTGATATTTATATTTTTCATATTGTTTACAATGTTGAAGGGCATTGCTATGTGTACTGTTTGGTGTGCTTTCACTATTGCGGGTTCAACCTCATTGGGAGATGGACTATATTTGATTGGAATGGTAGGAGCCTTCTTTAATATGAAAGGGGGAGAAGATGGTGACATATCTATGGATGTAGAAGCTTTAGCTCCATCCTCTACTTGCTTTATGTCTTGGGATCTTCTTTTTGAGCGAGTGTTGGCAGCACTTAGGGATTCACCATTTACTCTATTGAAATCTTGCTGCTCCCAATTAAAAAGAGCAGTCTCGTCTAGTTGTGCATCTTGCTAAGGAATTTCTCCACTATAAGAGGCTTCTGATTTGGTATGTGAAGCGTTCTGAACCATTAATGCTTGATTCATCCACCCATTTGAGTATGTATCCTGATTGTGGGGCTGATTGCAAGAAAAAAATCCACTCCTTGTCTGATGCAAGATTGTTTTGACTTGGAACCATATCTCTTGTTGGATTTGTAGAGCTAAGAGGTGTGGGGTTATAAGGTTGGAATGGCCTTCGATTTAATTTCTGCCTTTGACCTTGGTAGTTCCCTTGATATGGTGGCCTATTATGTTGATAGGGTTGTCCCAGATTTTGATATTATTGGTTGGGACTTTGATTCTATGGTTGAAAGGGTGGTCTATTCCCTTGGTTCTACCTCTTTATGCTAGTCAAATCATTGCTCATTGTCTGCAACAAATTTCTTGTTGACTGTCCCTTAACTCAAGTAGCTCTTGGGAAGGTCCAACTTTGGATTCCTCATAGCTAGTGTTGGGATGAGTTGTTACTATAGTGGTTATATGAGTGTATGGAGGGATTCTGAAAGGCATATTGGGATGAATTCTCAGAAAAATAGGCATGTGTGGCCTTGGTTCTATCATGCCTTCTTGGATTAAATAATTTTCAGCCCTGACTGCTATGTCAAAAGCTTGAGGTAATGAGGTTCCTCCCATGTTTTGAATCATGAGAGAGATATTGCTATTGAGAATTTTCAATAAGTATAGGAAGGAATGGTCAGCTGAAGGTCTCACTAAGATAGGGATTCTATTTCATGTCTTGAGGAATGTGTTATTAAAGTCTGATATTTGTTCTTGAGGATCTCTCTTTATGGTTTTTAGTTTCTCAACCAAAGATAAGTGGTGTGATTTATCCTCAAAATATTTACTTAATTATTCTCCTAGTCTGTCCCATGAGTCAATTGAACCAACAGAAAGAGTTCTAAACCATTATGGGGCCTTACCTTTGAAAGAGGATGCAAGCATCTTGGTAGCCATGTCTTCTTCTGTAATATGATGCACACTGCCAATGGTAGCCACATCTCTTATGTGCTCACAAGCTATTGTCTGTCCTTCACCTGTGAAATCAGGTAGACTTTTGAGTGCTGCTAAGGGCACATCATGATGTTGATAAAATTTCAATGGAATCCCTTGATTAAAGGGAGGGTACAAAGGTGAATTGTCTAGCCATTGCAGGAACTATGACTCACTAAGAAACAACTGAATGAGTTGTATTTGGGCTAGGTAGTGGAGCTGAATCTTCTTGTAGTTTTCTGGTTAGAGATCTTCCTCTTCTTCTGGAGTGAAAAGGAAAAGGTCTTATTTCTCATTGTATTGGATGTTCTCTGAGATGATCTGCAGTAATTCCTTGTCAAGGGCATCTATAAGAACTTAGAAGGCTTTGAGCTTCTTGTCTCAACTTTTCTGATAAAATTTGAATAGGAATGGATCTTCTGTTCTTTACACCAATGGAGCCACCAGATATGCTCTTAAAGAAAACCTCTTCAGGTTAGTTCTATGTAGTCAGCATTTCAAAGATAGCATAGATTTGAATATGAACTTCTTAAAGGTCCCGCCGGGCATGCCAGAATTGGTGATACACTAAATTTTGCACCCTATTCAAGCTTTCATAGTCTTGATAATCTAGTATAACATGAGAATCACTTATAGGTTATGGCACCTTTTCTAACTGAAGTGAAGCCTCAGGGTTCTATGTCGGTTCCTCTGGATCAATCACCTTATTGTCTCTTTTAACATGAAAATAAACTTGGAAGGGAAAGGGATAAAAGGAGAACTTAAGGGAAATGACTAAAAAATCAAACTTAACCTACTAGGTGATGCACTCAAGGTAACATGAATCACAATATAATGATCAAGAATTAACATGAAATCCCTGAATTATGACAAGTACAACTTCCTATATAGGTTTGCAAAAATGTTTCATAAAGAGGTCTGAGATGAAACTATTGGAGCAAAGAGAAGATTTCACAAAAATAGCTTCAAAGAAGTAGACATAGACTATGACCTGCAAACACACATCCAATCCAACAAATAGGTATAGGAATGAGACAAGATAACCAAGGATAAACAAAATCCACATAATTATCTAAATCAGATCACATACAATAGTACACAAAGATGCTGAAAGAAAGAAAACTTGAGATAATCCTCAAATTTCTTCAATAGTCAATCAATATATCATTCTTCAGAAAGAATCGCAACCATATGAAAACCTGAGGGCAAGAAAAATGCCACAGAAAGTATTGAAGAAGCATGGGTTGAATGCATATGAGAATGAACTACCCTCACCCCTTGGTATCTCCTCTATATTCAATATTTGTGATCTAACCCCACATAAAGGTGATGTGAATGTAGGTTCTGAAGTGCAGGTTAAAGAACTTGAAGAAGATGTTGCAGGTATACCCTCTCATGTACCAAAGAAGATTGATAAGATCTTGGACACTAAGATCATCAAAAAAACAAGAAAGAATGTTTATAAGAAATATTTGGTCAATTGGAAAGGAATTCCTAAGGAAGAATCTGTATGGATGGATGAGCAAGAAATTCAGAGGCATGGCTCCAGTTTAGAAGATCTCATCTCAAGAGGACTTGAGATCAATGCACCCCAGGAGTATGGTGAAGGAGCACCCCCAAATTAATCAACCATAAGCACACCAGTAGACCCAAGAAAAAAGTGTTAGGGTATTTATTGGATCTTGGATCCAATGTCATCAATAAGTCCTAAATTGTAAGACAAGGGGACACTAGGTGATGTTATAAACCTAGTTGTCTACCTCAGTCATTTTGGACAATATTGGGTAGATTAGGATAGAATAGTCTAGGACACCTAATGAAGGGTAGAAATGTTATATTAACATTTCTAAGGTCTCCTATGGAGTCTAAACACAAAACTTTGCAAGTTTTGTCACATTAGACATCTTTTGTTAAAACTTGTCAAATGTTGTCAAAGTTGTCAATGTTGCATAATGCAACTTTTTGTCAAAAAGTGCAAATTTTGAATCCCAATGTTCAAAACCACTTTTTTGAATTGGAAATTCTTGGGAAGTGTATGAAAATTTTGAAAAACCTTACTCCATGGGTTGAGTGAATCGATTGTAAAGTTTTCATAGTGAAATCAATAAAATTCATCTATTTTTATGTAATTTCATTTATTTTTCTGATTGCATGGATCTGTATGGATACTAATGCACCACTAAAGGATTCGAAAAGTTGGTCTTGTGTCTTATGTGAATTTTTCAAGTGTTTTTAAGGTTTCAAGTGTAGGGGATTGAAAGTTATCCAATTTTGACCGTCCACTGGTCAAAGGAGGGCCCTAACTAGGGTTTCGAGATAAAATTCCTCTTTCCCAGAGACTCCACCATGGGAAAAATATAAGCCTTGGTGGAGAGAAAGGAGGGAGGATTTAATTTAAGACTCATTAGGTCTTATATTAGGAGGTAGTCAATGGAGGGAGGAAACATTAAAACCTTTGGACAAACATCTAGATGTGACTGTCCAGAATTTGGTTTGAAGCACAACTTGGGCTAGGGGTGGAATGAAGACCTAAATCCTTGGATTTAGAAGTTTTGCGTGATCCAAAAAGTGTTCCAATTGGAAGGATTGGAAAATGAATCTAACTTGAGGCACTTTATTTTGAAAAGTGACCTAATTTATCAATTAGGCCTAGGAGAGATTCAAGGATAAATTTAAGAAACCCCCCTCTAGAAAAAATATATAAAATCCAGGCGAATCTTACATTTTATTTTAAAAAAAATTAATTCCTATTGGCGAATCTCTCAATTTTTTGGGAAAACAAATTATTTGTATAGGCGAATATTTTTTAATCACAAATTTTTTGTAGAAAATATTGACGAATCTCAAGAAATGACCAAAATTTCATTAATGACCATGGAAAATAATTATATTTAAGGAAAAAGAGTTCTTATAGAAAATTATTAGGCTAACTATGAAAATATTTGATGGGTTTAAGGGAACTCTATAGTATCTAGTTGCTACCTTTTATTTAAAATATAATCAAATAATCCTCATTGTATTGTGTGAGATAAATGTATCGTTATTTTTATTATTATAATAGGATCCAAGATTTCTTTAGTGTCATTGATTTATCAACAATTTAGAGGAAACGAAAGCCCCGATAAGCGTTACAAATAAGATAGTAACATTTTTGCCTCATGGAATATAATGAAGATCACTAGATTATATTTTAAATCAATAATGACAACTAATATTGGTGACACAAACCTACTATAACTAACAGTTATGATATATTATTGGTGAATTAATTTAGATTTCTATAATAACTGAGAAAATTTAGGTGAATTGAATCTAACCATCTATCAAATATCAGGCGAATATTTGAGTTCAAATTTTTAATAAAATAAATTATTTGGAGATTTAAATATTTCTAAAATAAAATTTTGTAAAAGTTTGGCGATTTAGGTTGCCTTAAATCTTGAATTATTAGCCAAATTTGGATTCTCAAATTTCAAAAAATAGCCAATTGGCGAATATTAGCCACTAAAAAAATCACTGGAGAGAATTGTGAACAATAGGGGTTAGGAGATTGGTCAAGAGTCTTGGCTTGGAGGGTGTTTTTGGTGAGTGTATTGAAACATTTGAGGGTATTTAAGACTTTATTTAGTGGAGTTCCATGTGATTTTCCTTCATTTATCCATTGTTGCTCCGTGTAGCCCTATAGTGGGTTGAGTGTCCAAATTAAGTCTCAGAGTTGAGTAAGTGTGGGATTTTTCTTTTATTACATCTAACGAAGGTGTCAAACCTTTTAGAACCCCTATTCCATCCCTGGATTGATTGGTTCTAAGTTGTAGGTTAAGAATACCCTAAGGGTACTGGAGACTAGGAATTGGATCTAGTCTTGTATGTGGGTTTTGGGAACTCTAGTAGAGTTCTAGACTATATGGTGTTGGGAAGGTATCTTGAACCTTTGTGGAATTGTTTGGTATAGTTTGGGGCTTTGTACCACTGAGGTGGTAAGACTGATGAAACAACTGCTAAGAGTAAGGTGGTGGAGAATCCTAAGCAGATCGAGGTAGGGTATAGGAGTAGTCAAACTACTAAGGATTACAATTGTGGGTGTGGAAGAAGAGAAGAAGTAATTTCTCTGGTACTTTTTTTCAGTGTGGTGAGAGGGTTCATAGAGATTTTTAATGTCCTCAAAGGAAGTTTACCCTAGCTACCGAGGATAGTTCAATGAATGATGAAGAAGAAGGTGAAGTTATGATCACTAGATGGCTGGCTGCATGTATTAATGAACCAATGCTGAGAAGAAATTTGTTTAGAACCAGACGTAAGTGCAAGGATAAGGTATGTAATGTCATAATTGATGGTGGCAATTCTAAGAATTTTTTTTCAGAAGAGATGGGTAGTAAGTTGAATTTGGGAAGGAGGGAAGATCCTAATCCTTATCAGATTAGTTGGATACAAGATGTTTCTAAGGTTAGGGTTGAGGAGAAATGTCTTGTTAATTTTAAGATTGGATCTTATCACGATGAGATATTTTGTGATGTGTTTCCTATGAATGATTGTCACCTATTTCTTGGTAGACCTTGGCAATATGACATACATGTTATGTTTGATAGTTGTGCAAATACCTATGTTGTAAGGTAGGGTGGATCCAAGCATAAAATAATACCTTTGCAGGGAGTAGGGACTAAGGGATGTGGAGTTATAAGATGTTTTCCAAATAATAGTGACAAACATGAGGAGAAGAGAGTTGATGAACCTTTTCCTATGGATAACATGCATGAGAGTTTGAAGGGAAAAGAGAATAATATCTCTACGGAACTTGAAAATATTAAGAGACAAATGACATTTTTGACTAAGATGGTGCAACAAATGTTGACACTAGTGACACAAAGAGATGTAGATGATACTGAGTTGATTAATAATTTTGGCAAGGAGGAGGTTCACCGCAATACTAATGGTACCAAAAGTGCCAGGGGTGGTCGAAGTCAGTTACTGTTGGTGGTAGATAGAAGATCTGATAAAGGTGTGGGGCCTATGAACTTATTGAATGTGAAAATGGACAGAATGAAGACAACATGGAATGAAGGACAAGAGGAGATACAGTTTAAGAACAAGAATGGAATACCTGTTTTGATTCCCTTAAGATATTCATGATTTCCTTTATGGGAAAATCTTCTTTACCTAGGGTGTCTGATGTAGGAGCATCCTAGGATTCTTGGCAATCCTGTATCAAATAATTTTTTTATTGGAGTTTGGTAGCTTAGAAGAGTCCTTGGTTGAGTACTCAGTTGCTCAGTTTCCTATTGATCGGTGGTTGGTCAACTCGGTGACTAAGGTTGGTGGTGTTCTACTCGGTGGTGTTTCTCGATACTCGGTCACTTTTGGTGACTTGGTTACTATTGGTGACTCGGCGATTTGTTCTCTGCTTAGTTGTTTCATTGAGTAGGGATTGGTTGGATCGGTGGCTTCACTAACTAGTTTCTTGTGGCTCAATTCTGTTGCTCACTGAGTGGTCTATCTTTGGTGTTCTTACTCACCGATTGGGTTATTTGGTTGGATTTATTGGCCAACTTGCTAGCTAACCTTGTGTATTTAATTTGGGTCGCAACATTTAATTTGGATCTCTCATTGGGGATTATGTGGACCTAAATCTAGGTCATTGGCTTCTCCAATGTTAGATTTTGTGGATCTTATAGGCCAACCTGTTGGTTTCCTCTTGTATTTAAGTTGTATTCCATTCTTAGCTTTGGGTATCACATTTGTGAGGGAAATCAAGTGTTGGATCAGAGAAAGTTGGGATAAAGAGTTGTATGTTTTGGAAGAAGGTAAATGACCTGATGCTTGCAAAAGATATATGGTATATCTTAGAGTTATTCTTTGTAATTGGTCATAACAGGGAATGCCTTATAGCCCAACATGTTGTATGTAACAGAATTTCTGTGATAATATAAAGCTGAATGTTGATGATATTTCTGGGTGATTGGTTGTTTCCACTATTATGGTTGTTGGCTACAAGTTTGGGAAATCCTTCATTGGTTCCTTCGAGCTTGACTGCATCAAGGAGATCTTGAAAATGTTGAATGTGAAAATAGAGACTTGAAGGAAAAAATCAAGGAAGCAAATGAATGCATTAGAAAGCTAAAGGAACACATCAATACATTTAGAAAAAGATATAAGAAGGTTGGTGAAGAATTAAAGAAAGAAAATGAATTTATTATTGAAATGAAGGTACAAGATGAGGAAGACAAAATGACTAAAGAATGTTTGAATAACATAATTAATGATAAGATAGTGGAATGCAAGAAATTGGAACAAGAGGTAGTAAACCTAAGATCAGATCTAGAAAGAACAAAGAATTTAGAAGATAAATTCAAGGAAATTACTATTATGTATAATGAGATAATGACTGAATAGAAAACTCTGAATGATAAAGGTGTATTAGGGTTTAAAATGGGCGGATGCTCAAATCAAAGAATTGAAGAAAAAGGAAAAGTTGGTCTTGTGAAGAAGAAAAAAAATTATCATCTTTGTGAAGAGATGAATACAGGGTTGAAGTTTCAAAATCAAAGAAGTTTAGAAAAGAAACCATCGGTTAGACAACCTAATTCTCAAAGGTACTCTTCTTTTAACGGTTATTTATTTTCTTGCAATAAATTTGGACATAAAGCTATAAAAGGTAGAAGTAAAATGAATCAAAATATTCAGTGCTTTACTTGCAAAAGATTCAGTCACAAGGCTAATTAATGTATATCAAGAATTAATTAAAGAAACACATGACATAGAATCATCAAATGCTACAATTGCAAAAAGTTTGGGATTCTTGCTAAATATTGCAGAAGCAGGAATATAAAGATGGATACTCTGGTAAAAAGGGATGTTCACCTATAAATGAGATTGATATGGAAGGAATAAGGAATGAGATGAAAAGATTTTGGAAGAAGGAAATGGACATGGAAAATGATGATGTTTCACTTGGCTCTAGTGTAGAGATCTCTTCCAAAAAATAGTCAGAATAATTTGGTTCAGGGGAGCTAAAATAAAAAAATCTTATTCCCCTATGAAATATATTGATGTTGTTATCACAACATGAAGGTATACTTGTTGGTTTAGTCTTATGGAAAGGTACGTGTTGAGAGGGGAGGGGTGAATCAGTACTTACAAAACTTTTACCATACAATGCTGACCATTTACTGAGTTGAATACATTGCATAAAACATTGAAAAGCATATAAAGTAAATAAATAAACCATGACACATAACACCATGAATTTTGGTCACGCAAAAATACTTTATTAGAGGAAAAAATTATAGTGGGGATGGCACCCACAATCCTTCACTTCTGCAAAATAAAGGTTGCTCAGTTAGAGCTACAATATTAGCTAATTTTGGCAGCTTACCCTATTAGGAGTATTATACTCGCTCAAGAGTAAAAAAAGACTTATTTAGTCTACCTGATTAAAGGATTTTATAATCTCTCATCTAAGAAATATACCCGGTTAGAGGATTTACAAAGTAAGATCTATTAGGGCCTACCCACTGGATGGGATTTCTAAACTTTTAACTATTACAAAAATTATTAAAAAAATGTCTGAAAGTATGCATCAAGCGTAATGTTGTTCAGACTCTTTATGCTCTACAAGTGTATTACTTCTTTCTGCACTCGCTAACTCAACTATTTTGCACCCCATATCTTCTTCATTCTATCTTCAGATCTATTATTGTAACTACTTCTCACTCTCTATAATATTTTCCCTCTTCTATGTGTAATCTTCAACATCCTCTTTTCATATTCATGTTCTATTCATTTTATATAATCTTAAGTTAGTTAACCTAATTTGATCCTTCTCCTTTTACGGTGGAGGGGTGAGGCAGTGCAAGGTTGGTTTTATTCTCAACGCATTTATTTTTCTTGAATATCACTGGTTGAATTTTCTCGTGATCATGTGCAATCATATTGGTGGAATCCCAATGTTCAACCTAACTTCTATCTTGAATACTGTGAAAGTTTTTCCGCTTGGCGTCCAGGTTCAATGTATTGAAATTTGAATTGTTATGTTAGTTCTGGTGTGTTTGTTAATGAGCTTTGATCTTTCTTAGTGACATAACTATCTTCTCGATGACTAACTATGCTCTATGTCTCGGTAACTAACTCTTCTCTATGTCTTGGTGACTAACTCTGCTCTATATCTCGGTGACTAACTCTTCTCTGTATCGGTTCTCAACTTAACTTGGTAACATGCTACTTCTTGGTGCTTGGTGTCATTGATACTCTAGTTTACTGACTATCTCCCTTAGTGTATTAATTCTCTTTACCAATTGTCTTCCTTGAATATTATGAATTTGACAAAACTAATGACAAAAAACTAACTCATTTGAGTATCAATCTCTCCCTTTGGCATTAGTTGGCATTTTGACAAAAACTTCAAAGTCATCAAAATTTTGTGTAACTCCCCCTATACACATGCTTATATATTCCTTACCATTATATCTCCCTTTATAATATATTATCCCCTTATGTGTTATATTATACATACAATGTTATCCCCTTATACTGTATTATCCCTCTTTTTTTGACAAATATGTCAAAATCAAAATTTCTTAGGGCTCAGTGGGATATATACTACCTTGTCAAAAAGGTGAGCGTGCGTCTTCTATATATTGGCCAGGGATGACTCCCATGAATCTTTGAGTGTTTGAAGTATAACAAGTTGAGTAGCAACATCAAATGCCAATCCATTGATGGTGTCAAGTGAACTACCATTAGGGGTGTTGACCAACTCTTTGGCCTTCTTCAAATGCCTTTACATGGATTCTACGTGGGGAATAAAAAGTTCTTGCAGCTCTAGAAGTTAAATCCTTCTCTTATTCTCTTCTTATCGAAGTTCTTGATGCATCCCCATCAAGAATTTCAACATCAAGTAGTAGACTTGTAAAGAACTAGGCTTGGTAGAAACATTTTTCAGCTGCTCGGTCAACTTGGTATCAATAGACTCATCTTTCTTCTTGATATCCTTGATAAAGTAAGAAATAGAACAAAATTTCTGAAATATTGATAGTATATAAGACAAATTAGTCTCAATCTCGGTAGATGCCTCAGAAAGTGATACCTTATTAACTGCAATGTTGTCTAGAATGGATTCAAACATTTTTAGTTCCATCTTCCTCAAATGAATCTTCATCATGTAGTCAGTAGTGTCTTGATTTGGATTTCAGACTTGCTCTACTAGTCCTTCTATCCGATGAATTATCTGTTCTATTTCATCAACAGTGGTATTTGGGAAAATGTCCTGTAAGACATCCTTGATGCTTTCCAATACGTTACTCTTCTTCCTCTTTTGAAGTTATTTTTTTTGTATTTTCCTTAAGTTTCACTAGTTCAACATACTCGGTCATTTCATCACAGTCCATTGTAGATAGGTTGACACTTAGTAAAATGATTGTTTGACTCAAATATACGTGTTTCCTCTTCTTTTATTTCTTCTTCTGTTCTTTCTTCTTTGGTGAGTGTGATGCCTTCAGTGCATCAGATGTTATCTATGTTGTGCATATTTCAGCTCTTTTCTCTTCTTGTTTGATTTCTTCCTTCTTCACTTCCTATTTCCCTTATGCTTTCTTTTCTCCTAGTTTGTCCTAGTTCTTCTCATTTGTATGCTTCTTAGCTTCCTTTAGTTCATTTTTTTCCTTTGGTTCATCTTTTTTGGGCTCTTATTACTGTGTAATGGACTCAGTTGGGGGAACTGATTTGATTTTCAACATTGTTTCTTTCTCAGTAACTGTATCCTTTTCGGTGTTCATGTCTTTCTCAACTCCCTTTACCTTTTTTTTTTCTCTATTTCCTTTTCCTTCCCAGTTTCCTTTTGTTTGTCAGTTGCTACATGATTTGTATCCATAGAAACTAGATCATTATCACCTTGAGTTATGTGATAATATAGTACTTGTTCCAATACAGACTGTAGAGTACTAGCTTTATCTTTGATGTTCATTTGTTCAATATTGATGTCCTTGGTTTCCCTAACATTTTCATCTTGTGATGTATCATCTCTGGAATCTTTGTCTGTAATATCCTCAATGACAATTTCACCAGTATCAATTGTCAGATCAATAGGACTATTCTTATCTTGATCATCTTTGGCAACTTCATTAGTTATATTCTCTTTTTCTTGTTCAGCTTGGGATTTAGGCTATTTTATGTTGAATATCTCTCTCAATTTTGCATCGGTTTCCAAATTTAATCTCTCCAAGTCTCTTGTCAAAATCCTTAAAGATATTTCCTTAACAAGGAATCATTTCGAGTTTTTTTTCAAGGTCTCCTCAATTTCTTCAACATATAGATTTGGTATAGTTAGCACAAGAGATCTTTCTCTCATTTGTTTTTTCACATTCATAGCATATTTCCATCTTGCATCTATGTTGTTGTATAACTCTATTGGAAAAAATGTGATAACTTCAAGTGGTGTGTATCTGAATTTTTATAAAGAGTAAGCAATTGCATCTTCAATTTTTACCTTTTTCTCTTTGCTTTGAGTATTATATTTTTCTTACTTCATTCCTCTGAATGATCCATGCTTCTTCATCATGTCTAACATTTCATTTAGAATTCTTGGTGGTGGAGGCTTGTTCTTCACAACTTTGGGTTTTCTCAAATCTTTAGTTTCTGAGTCATTGGCTGGTGGTAACTTGAATTTTCTCCTTGGTCTAGTGTTTTCCTTCTTGCCTCTTACATATATCCTCTCTTTTGGTTCATCAAAATTCTTCTTTTCTTTGATGATGTTGTAGACCTTGCTGATGATCTAGTAGATTTGGGGCTCGATGAAGGCTTCAATACTTGTGGTTTACTTCCTTCTACTCTAGAGGTTTCTGCCTCATCTTCTTCATTATCAGTTTCCAAATCCTTAGTCAGATTAGCACTCATCTTGCTAGATTTTCTTTGAATTTTAGGTACTAAGATACCTTGCTTAATTTGAGCCTTAACTTCTTCATATATTCCATACCTCTTGGCTCTTTTATCAACATGCTTAGGTAAGAGAGTTTCAATTTGTTGAGATGGAAAGTCTATATCCATCTCATATCCCATAGGATCTAGACATATGCTCCTAGGCTCGATTGTATTGATAAAATATGAGTCGGTATCCACCTCAAAATAGATAGAATCATGATATTTCTCCACTAATTGAAGTGGAACTCTGAATTTTTGATGCATTCTTGTCTAGAAATTAGAGAATTAATCATTCATAACAATGTGAATATTCTCCCCTAGACTCTTTATGTATTCATTGATTTGATAAATGAGTGGTCTATCAACACTCCATTTCACATTTACAATAGATCAAAAGAAGTTCTCAAAGTAAAAGTATATGCATACTAGTAGTGAAGAAAACTTCAATGTATTTGCCTTAGATTTCCTTAAAGTGTTCATATTGTCTTCAAGTTGTTTCAACATATCTCACATAGATCGATCTGCATGTCTTTCTTTACAATCTTATATGCCAGATCTACAACCCCAAAAGGTATAATGTCCACTCAGGATAATTGTAATACTCGATAGGAAAAGATGTTGCATGCAAAATTCAACTCGGGGTCTTCAAAGGTAGAAATCCTCAGACCTCTCCCATCCGATTTGGCTTTGGTTAGCTCACTCAACTTGATCTTCTCAATCGATTACTTTAGGCTTATCTCAAATCGGGTAACCTGTTACAATATGTAACACATACTTTATGATTTTCAAAGGTTGATCTAGCCACATACATTGGTCGTGTACAGGACTAAGTATCATCCTTATCCATTTAGTCTTAAATACCTTTAGGATATGCAGGGCATGTGTCAAACCTTTTGAATCTAGATGAACATGATTGCTCTTCAATTTTCCTTCTGCACATAATTTATGGTAAGATCCATCAATCTCTTCTTCACATATCTCCTCAACCTTACAATGGATAAAATTTCACATCTCTTCAATCAATAGAACTCTATCCAAAATGGATGAAAGTGCTCCCATCATGTCTGGTTCAGCTACCTTCGTAGGAGGTGGCTTTTACTTATAATTCATAGACTCAACATTCTCAGCTATAACTGGGTTTTGAGCTTTCGAGGCCATATCCTTTTGTCAAATGCAAAAATTTTTGAACTAGGGTTGTAGCTATGACTCGGTTGCACTAACACAACTAGGGAAACACCAAAAATACCTTGAATAGATTCAAATATTCTCAAAGGGTAAATTATGTTACATGTGAGGAGAACTTTGGACACTTGAATCATTGTGTTCTTGAGAAAAGTGTTGAGCTTCCTACTCCTCCACCTCCTTCTTATTTGGACTCGAGTTCTACTATTCAACAAGATGATCATAGTGCTTTAGATCTTGTAGTGTAGGATGACTACTTGGATGGCATTTTGGATTTGTTTGTTGAGTCTCATATTGCATATTTGGGAGACATACTTGAGGGGCTTTATCTTCTCTTTAATGATGAATTCATCATAATTGGAGTTGGAGATACTTCTTCACCTTATTTTGAGATTGGCATTCTTTATTCTTCTCCTTCACTTGGTTTCTCACATTTCATGGTCTAGTTTCATGATGTGATAGATTCCTTGAGCTTGGAGATACCTACTTAGTCTCCAGAGATGCATACTTGGAGACTTCCTTCCTCCTCCTTCCATTTGGACATGGATTGGTTTCTTCATTATTTGATCTACGTATTTCTTCCTAAGGGGAGATATGTTTCTTGTAGGCATTTTATTATCTTTTATTTCCAGACACACTTCATCAACATTTGAGATTCTTGATTATGGGAGGATATCATGTATCGTTATTTCCTTCCTATGGGGGGATGATTGATTGTATATACATGATGTATGTAGTCCTTGGGGGGTCTTTTGGTAGTGGTTCAACATCCCTCATGGGATTCACAACATGGTTTAACATCCTCATATGGATTCTATGAGTCTAGTGGTTGTATCAAGCATTAACAGGTCGATCTTTTGGTGCAATGACAACCACACTTGTAACAAGTGGTATCAAAGATTATTCACAAGTTATAATCCCATTGGGTAATGCTGAGGGGGATATTGTTGGAAAATGGTCAGCGCTCTCTACTGGATTTGTGACAAGGGACTAACTGCCTCCTATGGATTCTATAATTCTAGTGGTTGTATCGAGCTTTGATAGGTCAATCTTTTGGTGCAATGACAACCACTACTTGTAACTGGGTCTTGATTCCTCCATCCATCCATGTATCTTGTGTGTTTTCATCTCTCATTTTAGAGGGGATTTTTGTCCCGTGATCTTTTCTCCCTTTCTCCACTTTATGAGAGATTTCATTCATTGCATTGCATATTGTACCTGGGCACCTAACATGACCTAGTTTCCCAGACCCATCTTGCATTGTGAGTTTAAGTGCATTACCCTAAGTTTCACTTAAGGGGGGGGGGGGGGTTGGTGNACTTAAGGGGGGGGGGGGGTTTGGTGTAATTAAATATTTCTAATTATACTTTACTTATAATTACTTAGGATAATTCATACATAATAGTTTTTCATTGAGACACCTAGGAGTTTGCATCCTATTTTGGCACATGGTGTAGGAAAAATTCCACTTTAGGTGGTGATAGTTGTTATCTCATTCATGTTTATGTGTGAGATCCACCTTTAGTACTTATATCACATTATCATACTCATCGTATGACACATACTTCATTTCATAATGGAGGATGATCCACCTTTGGTGGACATGTGATTCTACCTTGTGTAGGTGATAGCTTATCTTCTCCTTATCATTGTCTCTTATTTCCTTACCTATATAAGTAGACACTTATACATTGTAAAAAATCTCCAATATATCCTAATTTCATATTACATCAGAATGAGAATACAATTTATTATTGTTCATATCATCTCTCTTGTCTTTTTTCTATTCTTTGACCTCTAGATCCTTGGATCATTACTATTTGCAAATTCTTACACAAACAATGAGCTTCATTAATCGACAATGGAATCACATGACTTGTCTCTATCAAAAATCCAATTTGTCATCAATGAATCTATCAATCAATCAAATCAACCAAAATAATGCCTTATACAGTGATAGATACACTCAAAACTAGACGTATTAATCTTATATGAGTCATCCATTTATAAAACCAAACACATCAAAATCAACATCAATCTAAACAATGATCATTAAGGATGTTGACCAAATTAGTCATGTCAATCTATTGTCAATTTATCTTTTGCGATTGTGTTCCTATGCTCCTCAAGGATACCACTGAGTGGTGAGAGTGGTCAGGATGGTTCACAATCTTGTGTTTCTTTGTTGGCTATTTGTGGAGTGTTTCGATAGAGTTCTGGGGAAAGGATGATTTAGGGTGAATGTGATAAGTACTCTCACACATAGGATAACAAAAAACACCCAAGTGTGAGATAATCCTATGATGGAATCCAAGATTCCTTTATTTCTATTTTCTTGTTTAAATCAGAGATCGTAGTGGTATCCAGATGGTCAATATTTTGGTGCATTTGTATTTCTTTCTTTTCAAATAAGGCACAATAATGATATTATTGAAAATATACGATAGTGACTCAAAATCATCACCTATATTGATTGCAATTAATTTATTCTTTTCTAAGTTATCCTTATTACTAATTTTATTCTAAAAAATTTAGTCAGTCCAAAGGTCATGTGCTCAGACATGTCATCATAGATTTTGCATACATGGTTAATCTATTGCATAAGAAAAATAAAAAAATAAAATTGCATTTATTATCATCATCATATAGAAATCACATAATAGAACTGCATTTATTATCATCATTATATAGATTTCATATAACAACAATGCATACATCATCATCACAATCACATAGAAATATCATAAATGGATACATCATTTAATCATCATAGAATAGAAACATCAAAGCATACATCATCAGGATCATATAGAATCATCATAGGTGCACCATGTCATCACATAATCAATGCATAATACCATCATATAAATGCATATCATGATCAAAAGTATAAATAAGGATAAAACATGTCATAAAAGCTACCAAAAAGATGCATCCCTTATGTATATGTCATCAAATCAATATGTATGAGTACAATGAGATCTCACAAGATTATTCAAAATATACAAGTGTATATGAAAAAATGATACAAAAACATAAATGAAGTGTCATCTGGTGCTGCCTCCACGCTCTAGTCTAGGAGGTGGTATCAAAGGTCCCATGCCACCCTATCTAGACGCTACTTTAGGAGCATCTTCCTATGCGTCTCGAGCTGAATATAATATTGCACCACTGCTCTGAGATCTTTGAGATCTCACAATCCTTTGAGAAGCTATGTAACTTGACACTCTCTAATCTTCCATAATGGCATGATCATAATGCTCTCTCTAGTAATCAATCTCCCTTTGTACCTCTCTATTTGCCCTGCAAATCCTATCAATAACCTCCCAAAGATATAGATCCTGGACACTATCAATAAAATCTCTCTCTCTCTCTCTCTCTCTCTCTCTCTCTCTCTCCTATCACCCTTTGCTCAACATTTATCACCCTAATCTCTGCAACATCTAATATATGCTCCATATATCTAACCCGAGCCCTCAATCTCCTAACATCATCTCCACCTCCCTCCTTAGGCACATCTAGAGCCTCACCATCAACCCAATAAACCTCACTACTACTAGTGCTGCCACTAGTAGAGCTAGCTAATCCTGACCAAGAAGGGAAACCACTACTATCCTCTCCCTCGACTTCTCCCTTCCCCTCAACTTCCATAACCTATTTTGGGGCATCATCTCTGTGAGCCTGTATTCTCCTCACTAACTGAGCTCCCTCTTCTTCTTCCTCCTCATTAACTATGATCTGACGAATCTTGATACATCCTCTTAAATAACCCCTACCACCACCTCCTCCCCTCTCTCCATATCCATCATCTCCTCTCTCACATCTCCCCTCTTGATGCAGGAGCATCTTAGGTCCTTGGCAATCCTGCTCAACAAAAAATATGTTTTCTTTTTCTTTGTAGTTTGTCTGCTGTTGCTCAGGTTCTTTCTTTACCGATGGGTCTCGGTGACCTCTTTACCGATGAGTTTTCTGATGCTTGGGTATGCTCTTACCAATGGGTTTTTTGATGCTTGGGTATGATCTTACCGATGGGTTTTTTGATGCTCATGTATGTCCTTACCGATGGTTTCTGATTTTCGGTGATCATCTTCCCGAGAAGTTTATCCTGATCTAGCCAACTTCTACATTTAATTTACGTTGTTGAATTAATGTGGGGTCTCTCATTGGGATCTATGTGGACCTAAATCTGGGTCTTTGTTTTGAATTTGAGCACTGACCTCTTTGGTGTAATCTTGTATATATATTTTTCTATGTTCTTAGTTTTAGGTAGTTTTGGATAGAAGATTGAGACTTGAATTATCTGTAAGCCGGTCTGTGACCTTGCATGTATGAAGATATTATTGTAATTCATTTGAATATCTGGCTAAAACCAAGAAGGCCTTAAAACCCAGCATGTAATGATTTTTATCAATTAATGATAAAGGATCTTTGCTATTTCTTCTCTCACTGTGTGGTGTTTGGCTTCTGCATTGTCTCTGCAAGGTGGTTTGGTAGTTTGGGAGAGCCTTTGGCCCCATCTCCTTACCATCCTTGCATCTAGTGGTATCATAGTGTTGGTGAGATCTAAGTTCCTTATTATAAGCCCTAACCCTAGTTGGTATTGTTGTGGGGTAGCAGATTGTGATCTGAACTACAATTGCAGAGGGATTCAAGATGGTTCGAGGGAGAGGAAATGCAGATCCAGGTCTAGCTTATATGATTAGATAGATGGCTACTAGATTGGAAGCTGTTGAGATAGCCCAACGTAGAGGAATACATCTTGAGGATGTTAGTGATGATGAAATTAAAGAGGTTCAAGATGAAGGTGCACCTGCACCTTTGATGAATCAAGAAGAAGAGAGATTCTCGAGAGATTCGACAAGTTTGAAAACCACACCCCAGTTCAATCCTCCTGAGTATAGTGGAAAGTTGGATTCTAATGAATTGATTGACTGGATAACAGAGATGGAAAAGTATTTTGAATATGAGAATGTAACAAAGGATAAGAAGGTGAAGATTGTAAGCACAAGGATGAAAGGTCATGCATCCTTACGGTGGGAACACCTACAATTGGATCGAAAGAAGAAAGGTAAAGACAAAATCAAGGTATGGGATAAGATGGTAAATAAATTGAAACAAAAGTTTCTACCTTGTGATTATAGATTAACCTAATCAGGCAAATGCAAAGTTTGAAGCAGAAAGACAAATTAGTAAAAGACTACACTGAGGAATTCTACAGATTGGACATCAGATCTGGACATGTTGAAGATGAAGTGGAAAGATTTGCAAGATATCTGAATGGATTGAGAAGTTCCATACAATATGAGATCAACTTGATCAAGATGGAAAGCATTGAGGAGGCATATCAATTTTCTCTAAAAGCCGAGGAAAAGTTGAACAGAAGATATGAGAAAAGATAGAGAGGCAGAGGTGTAGACTCCCTAGAGGAAGAGGTAGATCTCATGGTGAGAACAGTAGATCTGAACCAGACAAGTCAAATTCAGACACATCTCAAGACAAGGGAAAGACTAAAGGGAAAGGTGGAAATTCATACCGAGGAAGAGGTAATTACTCTAGAGGTGGATATAATAGAAAAGGGTTCCAAGTTACTTGTTACAATTATAGTGAAGAAGGACATAAATCCTTTGAATGTACACATGAAATCAAGAAAGGTAGAAGTAGCAGGAATGCATTGGTGCAAGAGGGGTCACCAAATAAAGCTGAGAAGGAAGGAAATCTCATGATCCAAAGTATACTATGGAGTGAGAAGGATAACCAAGATCCGCTCAGGAAAATTTTGTTCAAGACCATATGTAGAGTTGCAGACAAAGTTTGGAAGGTGATTGTTGACAGTGGAAGCTCAGAGAATCTGGCATCTGAGGAAATGGTTGCAAATTTGTAGTTGGAGAGGATGAAATGTCTAAAACCCTATCAAATCTCATGGATCAAGGATGAACATACATTAATGGTGAGTGAACAATGTTTTGTGAATATGAGAATTGGAAATTATTATGATAAGGTGTTGTGTGATATTATGCCTATGGATTGTTGTCATATTTTTTTGGGTAAACCTTGGAAATATTATAGACATGCTATACATGATGGAAGATTGAATAGATATTCTATTTGGGTTGATGGTAAGAAGAAAGATTTGTTACCTTTGGTTGAAGAATATTTTGGTGAGATATGTACATCTGTGAAAGTTTGTCTGATGGAAGGTAGATAGTTTGTTAAAGATTTGAAAAGAGATGATATCTTTTATACATTAATTCCTAAAAAACTAAGCAAGAATACCAAAAGTGAAGTTCCTGCAAAAGTTGAAAAGTTTCTCACTGAGTACAAAGAGATAATTTTAGATAATGTACCTGATGGTTTACCACCAATGAGAGATATTAGTCACTGTATGGAGCTGATTCTTGGAGCTAGTTTACTGAACAAAGCACCATATCAGCTAACACTGACCAAGAATGAAGAACTGAACTGACAAGTTCATGAATTGTTGAACAAAGGTATGATCCCAGAAAGTTTGAGTCCATGTGATGTGCTTGTTGTGTTGGAACCTAAGAAGAATAGAGAATGGAGAATGTGCACTGATTCTAGAGCAATAAATAAGATCATAGTGAAGTATAGGTTTCGTATACCAAGAATGGATGACATAATGGATTTTTTGAGTGGAGCAAGATATTTTACCAAAATCGATTTGAAAAGTGGATATCATCAGATCAGAATCAGGGAAGGTGATGAGTGGAAAACCACTTTCAAGACAAAGGAAGGTTTGTATGAGTGGTTGGTTATGCCTTTTGGTTTAACTAATGCACCAAGCACATTTATGAGGTTAATGAATGAAGTTTTGAAGAAATTATTGAACAAATGTGTGATTATATACTTGGATGATATTTTGATATTCAGTAAGACTAGAGAAGAGCATTTGATGCATATAAGGTAAGTGTTGCAGATATTGAAAGATGAAAAGTTGCTGATAAATCTGAAGAAGTGTTCCTTCATGAAAGAAGAGCTTGTGTATTTGGGTTTTGTGATTTTAGCTGATGGTTTGAAGATGGATCCAAAAAAGGTTGAAGCTATACCTAGTTGGCCTACACCTAAAAATGTCACTGAGGTAAGATCATTTCATGGATTGGAAAGTTTTTATAGGAAGTTTATCAAAAATTTTAGTTCTATTTGTAATTCCATGACTCAAACAATGAGAGGAGACAAAAGAGAATTCAAATGTACACATGGAGCTAATAAGAGTTTTGAGGCTTTGAAGTTGAAAGTTGTTGAATTACCTGTGTTAGCATTACCTAATTTCAATAAGGTATTTCAAGTTGATTGTGATGCAAGTGGAAGTGCAATTGGAGCTATATTGACTCAAGAAGGTAAACTTGTTGCTTTCTTTTGTGAGAAGTTGAATGATGAAAAGAGGAAATATTCTATTTATGATCAAGAGTTCTATGCTACTGTGCAAGCTATGAAGAAATGGAGACATTATTTGATGCTAGATGAATTTGTGTTGTATACTGATCATAAGGCTTTACAATATTTAGGTAGTCAGAATAAATTGAATTAGAGACATATGAAATGGGTAGAGTATTTGCAGAGTTTCACATTTGTGATTAAACATAAGAGTGGAGTTTCTAATAGAGTTACTGATGCATTGAGTAGAAGAAGATCTTTGTTGACTGAAATTAGAATTGAAGTTCTAGGTTTTGATGACATGAATAATTTGTATGAAAGTGATCCTAATTTTTCAGAGGAGTGGAGAGTGTGTAGAGCACCTAATTCATATCAATTAAGTAAGTATGAAGACTATCTCATTCAATAAGATATGTTGTTCAAAGGTATTGAGTTGTGTATACCGAGAGGTTCAATGAGAACTAATCTAATTAAAGAGAAACATAATAGTGGATTGGATGGACATTTTGGCATTGATAAAACATTGAGTTTACTGAAGGAGAGGTATTTTTGGCCTCAGTTGTATAAGGATGTTCAATAATTTGTGAAAATTTGTGGAGTTTTTCAAGTTGCAAAAGGAGTGAGTCAGA
Source organism: Thuja plicata (assembly GCA_018584345.1). NCBI lineage: Eukaryota > Viridiplantae > Streptophyta > Pinopsida > Cupressales > Cupressaceae > Thuja > Thuja plicata. The sequence goes on from MU227655.1 coordinate 1,211,445, forward strand.
ATACTGGTTTGTATACACCTATTACTGTTCCTGAGAAACCTTGGAGTGATATCAGCATGGATTTTGTTCTCGGCTTACCTAGGACAACAAGAGGTAATGATTCCATATTTGTTTTTGTGGATAGATTTTCAAAGATGACACATTTCATACCATGTAAGAAAACATCAGATGTAGTACATATAGAAGATCTTTTTCTTTAAGGAAATTGTCAGATTGCATGGATTACCAAAGAGCATTATCTCTGACAGAGACAGTAAATTTGTTAGCTATTTTTGGAGAACACTTTGGAAGAAGTTGGATACTGAGTTGAAGTTTAGTTCTACATTTCATCCACAGACTGATGGACAAACAAAGGTTGTAAACCAAAGTTTGGGTAACTTATTCAGATGCTTAGTTGGAGACACACCAAGTAATTGGGATTTCATGTTGGCACAAGCAGAGTTTGCATGCAATAATTCAGTAAATAGAAGTACTGGAAAGACACATTTTGATATTGTTCATGGCACACAACCAGGAGGTATATAATATTTGAAAGATATTGTCAGAGAAGAGAAAAGAAGTGCAGAAGCAAAAGAATTTGCTGTTCAAGAAGACATTGCATGAAGATGTAAAATAGAAGTTGGAGAAAAGTAATCAAAAGTACAAAGACAGTGCAGACAGATCAAGAAGACATAAAACATTTAAAGTTGGTGATGTAGTTATGGTTCATATGAAGAAAGGAAGATTTCCTATTGGCACATATGGTAAACTAAAGATGAAGAAATTTGGTCCTTGCAAGATATTGAGAAGAATTGACAGTGGAAATGCTTATGAAGTTGAATTACCTTATGACATGAATATATCACCTATATTCAATATTTTAGACTTATATGAATATCATGAACCTGATGAAGAAGTGACAGTACCAAGTGATTATCCTAAGATGCAGATAGAGGAAGTTAAGAAGATTTTGAAACAGAGAGTTGATAGAAGTACAAGAGGAAAGGAATACATAGAGTATCTGGTAAAATGGAAGAACATATTGATTGAGGACTCATCTTGGATTTATCAATCTAATTTGGATTCATTTCGGGTTGGAACTAATACATGATTTAGGAAATCATTTCTTGTAACCCTAGGTGTTTGATGCAGGAGCATCTTGGGTCCTTGGCAATCCTGCTCAACCAAAAAGATGTTTACTTTTGCTTTGTAGTTTGTCTCATGTTGCATGGGTACTTTCTTTACCGACAGGTCTTGGTGACCTCTTTACGAATGGGTTTTTTGATGCTCGGGTATGCTCTTACCAATGGGTTTTTTGATTCTCAGGTATTCTCTTACCGACAAGTTTTTTGATGCTCAGGTATGTCCTTACCGACGGTTGCTGATTTTTTGTGATCATCTTCCTGAGAAGTTTATCCTGATCTGGTTGACTTCTACATTTAATTTCTGTTGCTGAATTAATGTGGGGTCTCTCATTGGGATCTATGTGGGCCTAAATCTGGGTCTCTATTAGGATTTTGAGCGTCGACCTCTTTGGTGGAATCTTGTATATATTTTTTCTATGTTCTTAGTTTTAGGCAGTTTTGAGAGAAGTTCTTAGAGCATGATAGATTGGGTAGAAGATTGAGACTTGAATTATCTGTAGGTAGGTCTATGACCTTGCATGTATGAAGATCTTATTTTAATTCTTTTGAATATCTGGCCAAAACCGGGAAGGCCTTACAACCTGGCATGTAATGATTTTGATCAATTAATGATAAATGATCTCTGCTATTTCTTCTCTCACTGTGTGGTGTTTGGCTTCCGTATTATCTCTGTGAGGTGGTTTGGTAGTTTGGGAGAGCCTTTGGCCCCATCTCCTTACCCTCCTTGAATCACCTCTCTCCCACCTTCCCTACCTTGGCCTCCTCTAAGTCAGCTTATACCTCTACCCCTATGTCTACCTTTACCCCTCACCCTGCCTCTCTATTACCCTCTCCTCGTGATAACTGGAACCACTGGTGATGATATGTCTATAAGAGGGAATAGTCTATGGCTAGACCACCATGTTTCATACTGGGGTGTCATCCCAAAATCAATCAAATATGAGCTCCAGGTCCATCTGATTTGTCTCAACCCATGGAACTCTATCTGCTTTACATGACTCAAAACAATTGAGCTCCAGGTAGGAATATCTTGTGACCGCCGCACAAATAAGGAAAATGAATCACTGACAACTTGTAACTCCCCGAATTGATGCAAAACCCACTCAAAGTTATGAAAATAAATCATATGAGCATGATCGGTAGTCTGATCAATCAAGTATTTCCTTTGTTTGCACATTGATAAATGTACCTCCTCGCCTGCCCAAACAAGACAAGATCTGTATGGTCTCCAGATAAAATACCTGGAAGCATGTCTAACTAATACCTCTAGTATATAGTGTGACCTAGATGGATCTTCATGATCACCCCCTCATACAAGTAAAAATATGGGCATCCCTCTAGAAAATCTATCGTAATAACATGCCTACAAATCACTATATGCTCAAAAGACCAAATTTGTAGTAAAGTAACTCCATAGCCAATAGACTTACCCTAATGGTAAGCCATGTAGAACATGATAAAGTAGAGATGAATGAGCATAAATGGACTCCAAACATTAAATGTCTTGTCCTAGATCATCCCTCTCAGTACTGCACCCAATCCAAATGAAAAATCCATGTTGTCTCTGATCTAGAAACAATATCCCACCGACCAAGCTACCTAGTAGAACTGTAAACCTATCTAACATATGACTAAATCAGGAACATGGTATCTCATAGGGATATGATAGCCCCAACTAATCCTTGGGAACCCCTTCTAGCTCTGACATTGCTGCAATGCCAGGCTTTTTAAGGAACTCAACCAAGGCTCCATGAATAGGGATTTGTAGGATGCGATATACATCCTCTAATGTAACCATGGCCTCACCAGTGGGTAAGTGAAAGGTGCATGTGTCTGAGTGCCACCTCTCAAGAAGAGTAGAGATCAGACCGTGATAGGTCATGATCTCTAGATTATAGCAAATCTAGTATAAGCCTAGCTATCTCAAAATCTACCTCTCATCCTCAGATAACTGAAATCTCAAGATCATTCCTAGAGGACGAGTCTCTTGACATATGAATATGTCATATACCTTCTACAAAATAGAGAAATGGAAACCCACATTAGAAGGTGATAAAAAATCAATTGAAAGCATTAACAACTTGCTTTGAAAATTAAATGTGGCATTCTTATCGAAAATGTGGTGTTAAAAAAATCAACTGCGGTATAGTTAATCAATTGTGACATTTTGAAGGTGAATGTAATATTCCTTTTGTAATTGCAGTATTAAAACAAACATATACAACATGTTTACTAAATGCGTTACCGAAATATTCATTGCGACATTCTATTTGCAATCGCAACAAAATCAAAGAGCTATGCAACATTCTTATAAATTTAAAGGAAATTAAAAAAATTCAAAGGCATAATAAATGCATGCATTAATGAGATAGGATTGAACACTCACTACTGTTCTGCTTCCCTCTGGCTGTCAAAATGTATGGACCTTGTTTGCCAGCTATACAATGCCAATGAGACCTGCCATAGCTCAATAAATGCAAGAAAATCACTAGAAACAACTTACCTGATCTCCAGAGCTCCTGAGTGCAAAGTGACAAATTGAGAGCCCTAGTTATTATTTATTGATGGTTGATCTAAACCCTCATTTGGTTTGGAACCCTAATTTTATTGCCGTGGACCCCAAAAAATTTGAATTGTGATAACTTTCACACCGTTGAACCATTTCTTGATCTATTTGATCCTATGAGAATATTTTCACATTGCCAACAAATTAAATCCTAGTTGGCACAATTTTGACTATTTTGTTGAGGGGGCATAAAACACACCTGCTATCGTCGGGGCAAGCTGGGGCAGGATCCGAATCATATATTCTTTGACACAATTCTCAAAATCACATTGTATCAAAGAGGGGAAAATGTAGACACGCAAAATTGGACCGTCTTTCGAATTTGAATTAATTACTAACTTTTGTTCTATTAATTAAATAATTTTTTAATTATATAATTAATCACCTTATTTCTTCCATAACCTAATCTTTTCGTCATTTAACCATTTTATTAATATTCATTAAATAATCAATATTATTTAATTAATTAACTTTAATTAATTAATCTTTATTGATTAATTAAATTCAATTTTATAACCTATAGTTTAAATAATTATCTTTAATTATTTAAAACTTATCGAATTATTCTTCTTGATTAAATTAATTATTCAAATTAATTTAATTTCATCTCAATTTCTATCTATTTTCATTCCATTTAATTTCTAATTAATTTTGTCCTAATTTCATTCTAATTTCTTCTTTCTCTTAAATTGAATTTTTATTTCAATTTGAAACTTTTAAATATTCAAGAATAAAAAGATCAGGATAATTATAAATTCTAAAATTCTGAAAATAAAAAAATATGTATAAATAAAAAATGCATAACATCTTTGAATTTGGAAATTAATATTTTCTTAAATAAAAAATCCTCTCAGAATGCAAAAATCAATTTTAAAATCAAAATCATTCCATTTTCTAATTTGCATTTTTGGAAATCAATATCTTCAAAATCTATTCAATCTTTATCTTCTCTTCTATTTCCTAAATAATACATCCATGCTTACAAAACTCATCAAATTCCCTAGAACAATATTCACTAACATTATTTGATTTCAACGCTTTTATCTTATAACTTTTGTGTTTCTCAACAAAGGCTTTAAATTCTTTAAAATTAGTGAAACTTCATATTTACCATGCATGAAATAAATCAAAGTGTGTCTTGATACATAACCAATGAATATAACTTAATATCAAGATTTTTCAGAAGATTCAACATCCACTGGTCCAAACACATCCAAATGAATGCTCTCAAACAATATCTTAGATTTATTAATATCATTAGGAAATGATAATCTATTCTATTTTTCAAACGCAATACTCAAAAAATATTTATACCAACAAAATAATTAGAAAAATTGTCAACTGAATTTTTTTATATTAATAATGGTTCTAAGATCTTTTTCACTTATGTGGCCCAATCTACAATCCATATATATGCATTTTTAGTTCTAATTAGATTAGAAAAAATAAAAAAGTGAAGGCATTAAGTTTAAAGAAAGTCTCTAATTAGATTAGAAAAAAAATAAAAAATAAGGCATTAAATCTAAAGAAAGTCTAAATCTGAGAACCTTTAGCAACCACCAAATTCCCTCTTACCAAATTGCATTTTTTATTATGGCTGTGGACATAAAAAGATTGATTTAAAGTTGTCTTTGTTCCTTCATAAAACTAGTACAATTTCCTTGATTCCTCACCGCTTAAATGGTCATAGATTTCACATTTATATACCTCTTAAATTAGTAGTCCATACTATCATTGCAACTACAAAGTGCAATTGAAACTAAAGCGAACCTTTCTCCCATATTGGTTGTCATAACTTTACACATCTCTTGTCACCTATATCACAAATTCTTCTTGGCACAACCATAAAATAAGTGTGACTTTCATACTATGTAAAATGCACCTCTTCCCTTAACATACCTTTACACTACCTCTATTGATTACCTCACCCCTTTTATGTTGGTTTAGAACTAGAAAAGCGTGATACTCTTAACCTTATTTATTTTTGTTCAGTGTTGTTCCATTAATCCATCACCTCTTTACTCCCCATTTTAGAATAAAATGATCATTCAAATTAATTTCACTTGTGGTATTTCCATTCACACTATGGACTTTCTCATGTTCATCCTTCTTTTACTTGGATTTTACTTGGAAAACATGCTAAAGTGAATTTGTAAACTATCCCATCTCATTATTCTAACCTTCTCTCCTCTTTTGATGTGACCTCTTCTATTTCACCTTAGAGTCTTCAACCATCAAAAGTTGATTTTCCATATTTTTTCATTTTTTATTTTTGGATGATCTATCAACACAATTAGTAGAAAACCAAGGTCATGGCCCAATAAATTAGTAGAATGATGAAAAGGATCTATTGAATACTAAAATTAGCATGACAAATATATTAGCTGTAAATTTGTCTTGAAATACATAGTTTTATAGGGGTACCAATTTTGATACTAATTGTTGCTCTCTTTTGGGAACCATTAAGCATTGTTGGGCCATAGGAGAACTTCAAAATATTTGGTTCACTAACTATTGTGCACTATCTCTAAGGAATATACTGTGATATCACAAATACTAGAAAGTACAACTACCTACTTATAGATAGAGGGAAACATACTGACTAAATGAAACCATTAATAAGTTTCAAAAGTAGTAACCCCTCATTTGATTCAAGAAATAGTAAATGTTTAAATAATTCACATCTTGATTAATATCTTTAAAATTTTCACGAAAATGCCAAGGCTCAATTAGATAGGATAATAGAAATTTGAGCACAAATTGATTGTGAGATTTCATTATGGATGGTCTTATAGGATGAAAATATTCTTAAGCACATGGAGATTCTATGCCTCTTTTTAAATATATGTGGAAATATTCTATGGTTGTATAGTACGTATGTAAGGATAGTGGTCTTTACATATTTGATTCACTCATCTTCACCCATCACTTCAATATAGTCAACCCCAAACTCAATTAGAGAATCATCTTCCAAAAATAGTTGAAGATTTTGAAGAAAATTTTGATGTAATGATCTTGACATTCCAAATCCACAATTAATATCATTTATACACTCATTCTTGCAATTATTCTTTCTATTTTTCATCATTTGAATCTTCATCCATCAATCCATACTCATTTGAATATTCCAATAACAAGGTTTTATAAGAAAATATACATTGAAAAATTTGTTATGTTTAATTCCCATATTATGTTGGCCACCCTCTTGGCACAAAATAAGGAACATAGGTATTCCATTTATCCATATTATCTTTCAAAACTAGGTCATCTTCATAGGGTAGTGAGTGCAAGTACTTTTTCTTCAATCGTTTCTTCATTTTCAATTATCAATCTATTTTCTTTTTATATATTCATCTAAGTTGTTTCTAACTTATTACTAATAATTGAATGCTCCACCTTTTTCATTTTTGATGTTCATGGAGCATTTTAAAGATGAGGATATAAGTTAAAATTTGAGAGAAAATTTATTGTATCTTCAATAGATCCTACACTCTCAAGGTATTGCAAGAAATTTTTTAGATTTGGTAATGAATCTTCCATACATACTTCTAACCTAATATAAGCTTCTAAAGTAGAATCATTTTCAAATTGACAATATTTTTTTCATCAAACTATGCTATCTCTTCTCTTTTTCCATCAGAAACTGATCAAAAATTCCTTGACACATGGAGAAGTATTTATTTGGTGTTTCTTATTCATTGTAAAATCCATTCCTTTTGTCTTAACATGAATGAGTAGATCACTATTTTTTTTTAGAGATGCTTCTAAAACGTTATCTTCTTTAGCAAACAAGTGATACATAGTTACTTCTATTCCTACTATGAAAGTTGGTTATCTTTTATCATGGAAATTGAATAGAGCCTATGAGGTAGATGGAGAACTCAATTAGTCATCATCATTGTTTATTGATGACAAGATGAAAACATGCTTTTGTGTCACTATTAGAGTCTTCTTCTACAAAGTTTCCCCATACACTTTCCTTCTTGTATCCTATTGACTTCCTGAACATGCATAATTATTAAAGCATTCATTTTCTGAATTTGAAAAAATTCACTTTGAAACACCATACAATTAAAACAAAAATTGATATTTAACTATAAGTAAAGTTTAAATTAAATAACACCAACACATGTTATCAATTGAATAAATCAATGACCAAATAATTAACATCAACATACTAAAAAAATTAAATGAACAACCATCATAAAGTTTCTTGAGATAAATTTCTAAAACAAATTAAATGAACAAACCATCATAAAGTTTCATGAAATAAATTTCTAAAGCAATATGCAACATTATTACCACAATGAATAAAAAACATCATCATAGAGTTTGATTGAACTGCACTATTTATTTTAGTTCATTGACTTACAAACATGAGATAAGTGGTTTCCAAATAATCTTCTAAAACGTAGGCTATATATTAACTTACATATATTCATTTATCAAAAACACTAAAACTTAACTTCCACTTTCAAATAGCAATTTCCATAACATCCATAATTGTATGGTGGTTGGGTTTTAATGAGTTAGTCACCTCTTTTGAAGTGAACTAACACTGTCAATTATCATAGAACTCTACAACTACCTCGCCTATCAATTATGACACTCTTGACCTTATTACATTTTTTGTGGCTCCTTGTTTCATCATCACTTCAGCCTCCTTTTTAGACTGATAGTGTCATTCCAACGACTTTCCCTCATGGAAAAGTCACTCACACCCTGCACTTTCTCATCACCATCCTCGTTTCACTTGAAAGGAGTATTAACTCACTTTATTTGTTCTTTGTTCTTGCACAAGACATTGAGCTTACTTATAAGATCACTTAATAAACTTCAATATAGTAGACATCAAGCATTTCAATTTAGTAATCTACAATGTCAAAGAATATATGAATGCACAAGGTAGAAAGTGCATTTAGTGGAATATAAAAGCCTACACATTATTTCCTCAAAGGATAGTTAAGCTCTAAAAAATTTCATGTTATGAGATGACAACGGTGCAAGAATTTTAGTGGGTCATTTCTACAATGGAATCCTATACGTTTAGGAAAAGAATGTCATCGGTATATACCTAAACATCATCAATTTGTTGAGTAAATTGTCATGTAATGAGATTAGGAAAGAGGGATACACATTGAACTTGAAGTTCATGGTGTCATATTTCAAACTAAATAAAGATCGTAGCATCACATACCAAACTAAATAAATGATGAGGCCATGTCTTAGTGGAAGGTGAGAATGGTTACTTAAAGAGAAAAATATTTTATATAACAAGTTTCCTTATAGTATATGGACATTTTCCCTAACAAACATGAAACTATTGTGCACTCATGTGCCAAATAAAACCCTTTAGACTTGTATATGTTGGGTTCAAGGTGGGAGAGAAGGAGCAATTTTTAGTTGTTACACCCATCTTGTTAATTCTAGATAGAAAAAAAATTGAATGTAGCCTAGGATAAAGGTGAAACATTCTATTATGATTTATAGTAATTCATGTTCATATTCTTTAATTTATTAGGAAAAGTGGTAAGCACACTAGATTAATTAATAGCCTTATGATTTTGAGAGTTAATGCTCATTATAACTTGTGGAAAACCACACATCAATATTGGTTGTTCCTACCGCCACAGTGTAGTCTAAGAGAGTGTCATCGAAAGGAGAATAATTATTGTATGTTTGAGACCTCAAATATACTACTAGTTTGAAAACCCCCATTACCATGAGGTAGGGGTGCTTATTAAGGTGTAAGTACCCCCAAGGACTTCCAAACCCCTTGGTTAACAAAAAATATATCAGTTGTGTTTAGATCATTGGATGTGTGTCCTACAACTTTGATTTGTAGAGTAGTATAATTATTCTCTAGATGTAACATATACTAATACAAGAGTGAAATTCAACCTATTCTAGATTTTTAGCTAAGTAATCTTCTAAAAAGTTGAAGTGAACATCAAAGGTAGTGTGGTCATGTATATATTGACAAATCAAAAGTGGAGGCTAAAAATACATGTTTATTCATAAGAGTGTTGGTGATGGACAAAAATCTCTCTAACTTCAATCATTGTGCAACTAATATGCCAAGTTTTAACCACATGATGAGATGTGTAGAATGATGTCTAGGAATCTCAAGTGATGGTAACCTAAAAAAATATGTTAGGCTCACAACAATTCCCATTGATTTGAATATGGGTAAAGATGAAGGAGAATATGGAGATAACACACATAAAAAATATTGGATAAGGATATGATACTTAAAATTAAGCACACCTTTCCAAAGTACAATAACAAATGGATAATGAGAAATTATTAGGTTGTTTAGAGGCTATAGATACCACCAATGTTGGTAACATAAATTAAGGCATTATTATAAATCTAGATCAAACCAAGGATGCAATGGTGGACCACTTTCTCTCCCATAGAAGCATCCTAAAAGAAAAATATAATGTTGGCAATATGTTCTCATTGATGTCAAGAATGTTCAAGACTATGGTGTTGCCATTGATGTCAACCCTAAACATTGTAGATCGATATTGTGGATATTGTTGGAGATTGGTATGTTGTGGTGCCATTAATACTTTCACTTATATAATGATAATGATGTTGTATTATGTTGAAGAACAAAGATGATAATGAAGAGACTTGTTGATTATCGACATAGATGTTATCTTGATGATATCATATTAAGATGAGGATTAGAAGCATGGTGATGAAGTATCTAAGATGTTGATGGTCTTGTACATGCTACAGAATATTGTGTTATTGCTCCTAAGTAAGCAAATTATGTTACAAGGATGCACTAGTCCTTGAAGGTTGTTGAAGTGTGAAATTGTGGGAAGAGTTTTAAAAACATCTAACTAATATAGTAACTACTATCAACAACTCTAAAATATTTGACCATAGCATATCTCCCATACCATATCTCATAGGGGGTTTTAGAGTTATTTATCCTCAACCATAGTTTATTTAAGTTGAAGACTAAATTATAACTTTTTAGTTATATGATTTGTGCTATCATTCATGTCAACTTTGATGGTTGCACTGATTTCAACTGGCTATGGTTGAGAAGTAGTTGAGATTGACAATGAGTATAGATTGCATTTGATGAAGATTCATGCTATTCTTGAAAGAGTATCTGATGATTTTATTTGTACAAAAGAGTACTTGAAGGTTAATAGATGATTGATATTATGTTTTTAGATGATGTTATGATGATAACACTAGGACAATATGAGGTATATCTAGAAGATGGAAGTATGACAAGCAGACTAAATATACAAGAAAGCATATTTGAAGACGCTATGGGAGAATGCTTTTCATTATTCTACATAATATGATAATATATTTTAATTCTAGTTATAATGGCTATGTGTTGTCAATATTGCACTATCCTATTTTTAGGTCCTTGCCTATTCTTTTCAAGAAGTTATGTTGCATTGTTGGATGATATTCAGGATGGATGTTGTTGGAATATCTGATGCAATGATGGTACATGAGTTTTGGAGATGTAATGGTAAGATTTTATTACAGGATGATCAAATATTATGTTGTCATTGATTTCAACTATTGACTTTGTGTTCTTAATATGTTGCCAAGCATAGTTATGATGAATGAAGGATTATGATGAGTTTTAGTGGTTTCTAGCTTTAGGGGAGACTCAGGTGTGTCTCTGGATGATTAATGTATGACCACTACTATTGAAGTGATTGTATGAGGAATTTGTGATTAGTTGAAGCCTAATAGTGCAATTGCTAGAATAATTAATGACAGGCGATAGATGATTTGAATGCTTTATCTAATATGTGTTGTATCTTGTAATGCGGTCATGGGATATTATGGAAAAATGTATTTAGATACTATAGTTGTAACCACAAATAATTTGAGTGACCGGTGTGCATGCTAGGTGACTAGTGAGCATAGACAAAGTTGTTAAAATGTTACAATATTTATGTTCTTGAGCGACCAGTGATAAATCTTTGATTGGTGTTTAGTGTTAAGTTTGTGGTCGGATCGATTGAGTTAGTCATGATCGAGTGACATGTCTTCATGATTAGAGGTGATGATCTAACATCACATTGCTTGATGCTAGTGCATGGAGAAGATTCTTGAATAAGCTTGTGTTTGGTCAAAACACGTTTCACTCCTTGACACAACATTCTATGTAAATCATTGTATTGGCCGACGCGGTCTTATAAAAATGTTTTATGCATTTAATTTTGTTATGTCGCATTTTGGCTTTGAGAAGGATTTTTTGAAATTCTAATTTAGGGTTTGATCAAGGAGGTGGACTTAAAATTTCTATATATAATGGTTGAAGTTAAAGGTTAAGAGTGTTGATTTTGTGTTGAAGAAGTGCAGTGTAAAGCGTGAGTTGCGATCAAGCCAGGGAAGAGTTAAGTATTTTGAGAGGATATTGTGTGCTTTAGTAGATCTAATCAAGTATAGGTAGTGTTTTTATATAGATCATTCTTTATGTTATTCCCTAACAGTTGCAATAGGTTAAATCCCTTATTAGGGTAGATTCTAATAGATCTTTTTTTGTCAATCCTCTAACAAGGTGAAACTTTTGTCAAGTGTTTAAAGTCCTCTAACAAGGATACTCTTAATAGGGTGAAGGTCCTGATAGGCCTAAGGTAAATTCCTTAACCGGGTAGCACCTAACAGTGCTATTGTAAATTTTTAACACGGTTAAGCTCCTCATAGGGTGTACTTTAGAAGAGTAAATTTAGTGGGTACTTATCCCCATTGGGGTTTTTTCCCTATTTGGTTTTCCACGAGATAAATATGTGTTTCAATTTTATGGATGAATTTGGATGCTTATGATTTTCATTTTCTATTATTATGGTTTATCTTGTGGATGCTGGTTAAGGTTTGAAGATAGAAAAGTTTGGATTATTTGGTAGATTATTGATTCTCCCCCCTCTCACTAATATGACCTCAGGACTAACGATTGGTATTAGAGCTTTGGTCCTCTGTTGTGGTGAATCTTAAAAAATTGATGTAAATATTTTAAGATGATAAGAAAGAAAGGTCCTAAATTTACAAGAGAGAACTATTCAGTATGGTGCAGTCAGATGAATCTCTATCTGAAAGGTATGGGTGATAAGTATTGGGATCACGTGGTTAATAAATATACTATCCCTTCAAGAACCTTGACTGCAGATCAATTGAAGGAAATGTTAGAACATAATGCTCATATGGAAGCTATTTCTAGTACTCTTTTTGATGCAGAGTATATTGATATCAAAGACTTGGATACTGCTAATGAGATGTGTGAAAGGTTGAAAACTATCTATGGTGGACATCCACATGTGCAGAAAGAAAAGGTTGATTTCTTGAGAGGAAAGTATGATTATATGAGAATGCAAGAAAATAAGAACATTGAACAATATAGTCAGAGAATCAAAGAAATTGTTGCTTCTATTTGAGGTGCTCGTGGTAGTCTTCCCAAGGAGGATGTGGTAAGAAAATTTTTGATAACTCTATTGCCTCAGTATGCTATTAGGGTTTCACCCATACAAGAGCTCAGATCTCTAGGAACCTTTACTGTTACTCTTGATGTATTAATAGGGAAATTAATTGCATTTGAGTTAGCCATTATGAAAATAATATGCCTAAATTTGAAGCTTCTTTCAAGTCATCATTGACTCTTGCACCATCTAGGAAAGGAAAGGAGATAACTAACAATTCTTTATCACGTTATCCTAATGATTATGAATTTATCTTATCTGAAGAAAGAGAACTGGAGGAGTTGGAAGCTTTATTTGCTAGAAGGTTGCCTAGAGGGAAAGGTAAATATAAGGGTAAGTTACCTTTGAAATACTTTGCATGTAAAAAGTTTGGACACATTTCTTCCAAATGCCTTGATAATGACATGAAGGAGAAGCCAAGAAGATTCAAGGATAAAAACAAGAAAGCATGCTACCTACCTGAGGAAGGTGTTACCAATGAAGAATATAATGGAAGAGATGATGAAGAAATTATGTTTTCTACAGTAAAGGAAGAACCCTTAGAAGAAGGTGAGAAAACTTTGGTTTCTAACATGAATCAAAGTGATAACTAGATTATTGATAGTGGGTGCACTCATCATCTGACCATTGATAGAAGTAAATTCATCAATATGGAATAATGTGGTGGATGCTCAGTGAGATTTGGGAATGCTTCTCCCTGTATGGTAATAGGTAAAGGATATATTAATTTGAATGATAAAACAAATTGTGATGATTTTTACTAGGTTGATGGTCTAATATGAAATTTGTTATGTGTTTCTCAGTTGAATAACAAAGGATTTAGATAGGAGTTCAATGGAGGTAGTTGCAATATTATTGGAAAATCATGAGAGTTGATTCCTACTGGTGAACAAGTTAGAGGTAACTTATTCCTTTTGAATTATAATATTAAGAGTTGTTTGATTTATAAGGTAGAAGATTGTTGGTTATGGCATAAGAAGTTTTGTCATGTAAATTTTGATAATCTATTAAAAGTTAATAAGATGAAGTTAGTGAGAGGTTTGCCTAACTTAGTGAAAGAAGACAAAGTAATGTGTAAATAATGTCAGCTTGGGAAGTTAACTACTTCTAGTTTCATCAATAAAAATTATTCTTCTGGAAGTATTTTAGATCTGGTTCATACTGATCTATGTGGTCCAATGAGAACTCAGAGTTACTATGTATTGGAGCTCTCAATTTTTGGCAAAATTTGGAGTCCTATAAAGTGATAAAACTCTAAAAAATAGAATCCTAAACTCTATGCCCAATAATTGTATGATGGAGTACATGAAATGGGACACAAAACTATATTAATTTTCAATTAAAAGTTGATGGATTAAAGAAGGAAGCTCTGGGATAGGAACAATCAAAATTCTGTAAGCAAAGGTTTCAAAAAATGCTAGAATTTTGTCTTGCTGTAAAGATGATGCCGACAGAGGTTGAAGATGGTTGAATTTTAAAAATCTAAAATTGACCTAGTTCGGGAAATCAAATTTCCTATCTCCAGAAGAAATCTTATTGTTTCAGGATATGTTTGGATTTTCAACAAAAGACAAATCCGAAAGTTAGGTAGTTATTTTTTAGTTAGTTTATTTTTTTTTCAAAATAATTTGTAATAAGGGTTGTATCTTTTCACCCTAAAAAGGTGTGAAATCCACTCAAACACATATATATACATAATGTAAAATGTAAAGAGAGGATAATACAATATAATACAATTTCACATATTTGGATAGTTTTTAATCAACAAGTATAACATGGACCTGGATGTACTATTTTTT
>MU227655.1:1226477-1276017 GCA_018584345.1 Thuja plicata
TAGTCTATATTTTCAATTGGTTTTCTCATTTTGCATGGTTAAATTCTGTTGATTGAGGCCTTAGTCAATTGGTCTGTCATCTGAGAAGTATTACCCATTTGAAATATCTCTGAATTTGTTTTAGGTTCCATGTACATTCCATAACACCTTTGAAGTGATAAGTTTTCTTTTAAAACTGTCTCTAAGGTTGAGCATAAGATTGGAATGATCTTGACTCTATTTCCCATGGTAGAATAAGGCACTGGTCTAATAATTATTTGGATTATAGTTATTCAGTTTATTGTTTATTGTTTTGTGCTATCTTATCTATCTATTCATTTTAAATTACATACACATTTACTAATAATTATTTCAATTACTTAAAGTATTTCAGTTTACAGTTCATGATATATTGCTTACAATTTGATTTCTTCAAGTCTACTTGCCATCTTGAGAGATCAGTTGAATTCTGCACACAAGTTATCTGCTATAAAATGCCTTAAACCAGTAGATAGTGGTTAAGGTAAAGGTTCACCTGCCTTGGTCTTGCAAAGCTAGAAGTGCAGGGGAAGAGGATCATAATCAATCATTCCCATTAGTTGGCCAAAAACAATTGGTTTTCCAAACATTGGATTGGAAAGTCCATAGGAAATCCAATTCAGCATTTTTGGGCACCAACACTATGGTGATAGATATTTTATGTTGTTTGTTGATTATTAGTCTAGAATGATGTGGGTTATATTTTTAAGGGATACTTCTAAATATTTTTACATGTTTAAGATCTACAAAGCCAGAGTGGAGAAGGAGATTGGTAAGACTTTGAAATATCTTAGATTTGACAGAGGAGGTGAGTTTACCTCACAAGAATTTACTACATATTGTGAAGAACAGGGAATTCAAAGACAGATGTCAACTCCTTGAAAACCTCAAAAAATGGTATTGTTGAAAGAATAATCATGTCTATCATTCATTGTGCTAGGACATTAATGATTTAGAAGGGTGTTGTACAAACATTTTGGAGAGAAGTGGTGAGAACTGTTGTTTATCCATTGAATAGAGTTCAGTTAAAGAAAGGTACAATCAAACCTCTCTATGATCTGTGGAATGGTTGATCTCAATGTGTAAGATAATTCAAAATTTTTGGGATGAGATGCTACATAAAGAGAGATGAAAATACAGGAAAGTGTGACCCAAGAAGTGATGAAGAAATATTCTTAGGATACTCCTCAAAGAGAAAAGCCTAAAAATGCTTGAACAAGAGAAAAATAAGATAGTAGAAAGTGAGAGTGTAAGAATAGATGAATTTTCTAAGGAAAAAGAAGAATCTAGCAAGAAGGAACATGAAAACTATCCTAGGTTTGTTTATGTACAACTGGTGGAGCAAGATGCTGAAAATTAAGAATAGATAAGTCAATGAGGAGGAACCAGGACCAGGGGTTGAAGAAACTCCTAGATCTGAACCGGTATTTCCAAGGTATGTAAAGTTGAATCATTCCCTTGATCAAATTATTGGTGACATAAATACTGGTGTGCTAACAAGAATAAAGGAAAGAGAAGGTACTTGTTTTTTATCTGAACTTGAAACTAAAATAGTGAAAGATGCATTGAAATATAAAGATTAGGTGAAAGACATGGAAGAATAATTGGAGGCTATTGAGAAGAAAAATACCTGGACATTAGTGCCCAGACCAACAGACAAGAATGTGATTGGTAAAAAGTGGATTTTTTAGAAACAAGATAATTGAGACAGTCGAATTGGTAAGGAACAAGGTAAGATTTGTGTGCAAAAGGTATGCACAAGAGGAAAGCTTGGACTATGGTGAAACATTTGCGCCTGTGGCAAGAATTGAAGGTGAAAGGACATTGCTTGAATATATACTACTTATAAAGGATTTAAGGTATATCAAATGAATGTTAAGTTAGCTTTTCTTAATAGTGTTTTGGAAGAAGAGGTCTATATTGAACAACCTGAAGGATTTTCTAAATCAGAAGTTAAGAACAAGGTGTGTAAATTACTAAAAGTGTTGTATGAATTGAAGCGAGAAACTAAGGCATGGTACGAACATTTGCATTCATATATGATTCAGATTGGTTTCATCATGACAAGTGATAAAATTAATGCGTCTTTGAAGATTGAGAAAAATTATAGGTTGCTGATTGTAGAGATATTTGTAGATGATATCATTTTTGGTGGCAATGAAGAGATGAGCTGATCATTTATAGATAAGATGAGGAAATAATTTGAGATGTCAATGATCGATGAGATTAAATTCTTCATTGGATTGTAGGTTCAACAAATGAAATATGGTATCTACATAAGTCAGTGCAAGTATGTAAGGGAAATATTGAAGACTTTTAAGTTAGAAGACTCAAAACCGGTTGGTACGCCTATGGTCACTAGGTGCAAACTATCAAAGGATGATTATTCTAAAGAGGTGGATGAGACACTTTATAGGTCAATGATTGGTAAGCTACAATATTTAGTCCACAACAGACCAGACATAAGATAGGCAATTGGATTAGTGGAAATCTTTTCTTCTAATCCTAAGGAAACTCGTTTGGTTGTAATAAAGAGAAATTTCAGATATCTTAAGGGAACTGAAGATTATGGTTTTTGGTACGGACATAAAGGTTATTTCTCTTTGAATGTGTTTATTGATGCTGATTGGGAAGGAAATTTTGATGATCGGAAGAGCACAAGTGGAGGTTCATTTTTTATTGGTAAGAGGCTTGTATCCTGGACAAGCAAGAAGCATTATTGTATATCTCAATCAACAGCTGAAGCTGAGTATATTTCTGCTGCATTTAATTATACATAGGTAGTATGGATTAAGAAGATTCTAGAAGAAATTTAGGAGAAGATAATTGAACTGGTAGTTATCTATTGTGACAATTCAAGTGCTATTAACATTTCAAAGAACCTGATAATGCACTCTAATACTAATAATATAGCTATCAAATATCATTTTATTAGATAACAAGTACATGAAAAATAATTAAGGTTGGAGTATGTGCCAACTAAGGAGGAGGTTTATTATATCTTCAATAAAAAATTTCCTAAGGATGCATTTGTGTATCTAAGAGGTAGGTTGGGGTTATTCCTATATTTAAGTTGAATTAGAAGAAGATGCAGTTGGATCAATCCTAGTGTATTCAATGAATATCTTTTGTGTGGATTAGTGTTGTGGGGCTACTCCTTAGGGGGAGAAGTTTGTATAGTCATGGATATTCAGTAGAGCCAATATCAAATGTGTTTGACTCCTTTGGCATTGTTGTCTAAGGGGGAGATTGTATGCTAAAGAGGAGAATGTGTGAAGTTCAGTAAAAGGGGGAGTAATTGCACATGTGAAAGACAACAGTGGAATTTTTTTTTATTTTATAATGTATCTTGTTGGAGTAAGGAAGTGAGTGTTGTCATCAATGAAAAAGGGGGAGATTGTTGGCATATCTAATGCAGTGAAGGTACGTGAGTTTTGGAGATGTAATGATAAGATTTGATTATATGATGATCAACTATTATGTTGTCATTGATGTCAATTATTGACTTTGTGTTCTTAGTATGTTTCCAAACATAGTTATGATGAGTGAAGGATTGTGGTGAGTTTCAGTGGTTTATATCTTTATGGGAGATGTAGGTGTGTCTCTGGATGACTAATGTGTGACCTCTACTGCTCAAATGATCGTATGAGGAAGTTGTTATCAATTGAAGTCTAATAGTGCAATTACTAGAACAATTAATGACATGTGATAGATGATTTGAATGCTTTGTCAAATCTGTGTTGTATCTTGTGACATAGTCATGGGATATTGTGGAACACCATATTTAGATGCTAAAATTGCAAACCCAAATAATTTGAGTGACCGGTGTGCAGGCTAGGTGACCGGCGAGCAGAGATAAAGTGGTTAACATGTTACATTATTTGTGTTCTTGAGTGACCAATGAAAAATATTTGATTGGTGATCAGTGTTAAGGTTGTGGTAGGATCGACTGAGTTAGTCACAATATGGTGATGTGTCTTCATGATTGGAGGGTATGATCTGGCATCACATTGCTTGATGCTAGTGTTTGGAGAAGATTATTGAATAAGCTTGTGTTTGGTCAAAATGTATTTGATTCCTTGACACAACATTCTATGTAAATAATTGTATTGTCTGACCCGGTCTGAGAAAAATGTTTTATGCATTTAATTTTGTTATGTGACACATTGTATTTGAGAGAGATGTTTTAAAATTCTAATTTAGGGTTTGATCAAAGTGGTGGAATTAAAATTTCAACTACTTGTGTGACTAGATTTGAGACTTATTGGACTGAATATAGGATGAGGTAAGAGTTAAGAGGTTAATATTAATTGTGTCATGGTATTTAGTGCTTTGCATTGTGTTGTGTGCTTTAGAGAATGTTTTTGAGTTGACTAGTAAAACATTTAAATGTTTTTCTACTTGTTACTTTTGGGACCAGCTTTGGAGGATGATGTGATGAATGCACTTTGATCATATCATTTATGGAAGACTTATTGAGATGCATTTGGGTCCCATTTTATCTCCTACGGTGGACCACATTTAATATTTATGCTCATGATGGATGATTGTGTTTTAAAATTGGTAATATTTTTCATTGTTGACCTTGTTGAGGGTCCTGATGAACAAATCATTATATGTGTGTATGTGCTCGCATGTGTGTGTGTACATGCGGGAATGTATGAATAATGAAAGAGAGTGTGTAATTATTTACAAAGATGTAGGATCAAATGTGAAGACAAAGTAATGCAAATAAGAAAGAGTATAAGTACACATTTTTGAATCAGACATAGAGGTTATAGAAGCCAGTCAAGAGATCCTACATATTTTCATATTTTCTTTGTGCCTACTAGAAGGATGTACACTCTTTTGTAAAATTTGAGAAAATATAAATTTGTTGTGAAAGTTCTCTTGGGATTAGTTAAATCCTTGGCAGTGAGGCCAAACATCAAGTATAGCGAGTTCCTTAGCTTTTGGCTTAAAAATGTTTAATCAATTATTTTGTATAGTGAGTAAGATTCTAATCATGGTTTTCTGCACATTGGGTTTTCCATGGAAATATTGTGTTCATGTGTGTTTTCTCTCATTACTATATCATTTTTTTATTAGTTGGATTAATAACAAGTAATTGATACTTGTGGAAAAAGTGTTAAGTTTTGGTTTATGTTGATTCACCCTTCCTCTTAGCATCTGAAGGTGTTCAATAATTGGTTTTAGAGTGAGGTTCTTCTAGAATAATATTACCACTCGAGGCAAATTTGAGATGGAAAATGAACATGGAAAAAGGTACCTAAGTTTGATGAAACAAATTATAATTTTTGGAAGAAGAAAATGGAATCACAATTAGACTCTATGCCATATGGATTTCTTGATTCTATCAGAAAATATTATGTTCCTCTAGCAACTAGTGCTCCTTATACATTGGATGAAATCAAAGCACATGAAAATGATGCAAAGTCAAGGAATGCTATTAGTGATCAGGAATTCCATAAATTCATGGCTTATGAAATCACAGTTGATGTCTAGGAGAATCTTGGCAACATATATGGTGGCATGAAGATTAAGAAAATTAAGTTGCAAAATCTAAAGCACAAACTGAAGACTCTAAAAATGTCTGAGTATGAGAGATTTGAAGGCTAATTGAAATGGATGAATGAAATTATCATATCAATTAGAGGCTCTAGTGTAACCTTAGAAGACATTAAAGTGTTAATAAAGGTGATTAGAACTATGAATAATACTTACAAAACCTTGTTGATCTCCATTCAACAAAGGTGATTTGGAGAAATATTTTTTGGAGGAGCTCTATGATTTTGTCACTACTTTCGAGTTGTCTGAAATTAAGTAGAACCAATATGAGAAGAAAGACACTTCTTTCAAATCAATTAAGAAAATTGAAGATTAATTTGATCTAGATGAGGAAGAAATTTTTGTTAGAATATTGAAGAAAGGATCTAGAAAATATAAAGTTAAGTTACCCTTCAAAATTTTTACTTGTGGAGGAGTAGGACACTATGTTGCAAAATGTCCTTTTAGGGAAGACAATAAGAAAACTTATGACGATGAAAGGAAATATAGTTACAAAAGATATAATATAAGTTCTAGGACTGATAACAATGATAAGAGTAAGAAAAGATTTTGTTCTATGGAGACCCATTCATCAAAGGATAAAGATGGAAATGATTATTCTTGACTATCACAGATAATTACAATGGCAGATCCATAACTTGAAATAGTGTAGAAGAAATCTCTAAGAGTTTTCTACATGCAAAAGGAGATTCTAGATCTTGAATCATTGATTCTAATTGTTCAAACCATATGACAAGTGATAGAAGAGTGTACATAGAGGTTGAAAAAGATGACGGAGGATCAATCACATTTTCTAGGGAAGGCTCAACACCAATATGTGGTAAGAAAACTATTTGTATTGATGAAAAGAATAAGGAATTTAAGTTTTTAAATTTGAGTTAGTTATTGAACAAAGGATTTGAGGTTTTCTTTTATGGAGGTAGATGTGAGATTAGGATTTTTTTTGGGAAACCTGTTGCAGAAGGTATAAGAATTGGTAATGTCACTATCTGAAGAAGAAAAATGGAGGTATTTTCTCTTTGTCATTGACACATGAATGTTGGATATGGTAAAAAAGATTGGGAAATATTAACTTTGAAAATATGATGAAGATCAATTCCTCTAGAGCTTGAAGCTACATGCCAAAGATTACTAGACCTACTAGCACTATGTGTAGTGAATGTTAGATGGGAAAAAACTAGGAAAAAATTCAATAAGAAAGAGTATTCAACCACAAGGCCTTTACAGATAATACATATTGATCTATGTGTACATACAACAAATAGATAACTCAATCGAAAAAGGTACTTCATGTTATTTATTTATGACTATTCTAAAACAAAATGGGTGACATTTTTAAGAGAAAAATTTGAGGTGTTGGGATTAATGGGAAGTATGTATTGAGAAGGGAGGGGTGAATCAGTACCTCTACATTTTTTTGTATCCTTTAATCAATTAACCTTTGTAATCAATTACATGTCCATTCAATCTGATCTAAACTATCTTGATATGAGTTATATCAATTCATGACATTAATAAACATGTGGATCATTCATAGAAACATTCATGAAAGTAATTAACACATAACACAAGATATGATATCATTGAAAACTCTTGTTAGGAAGTAAAAACTGTGGTGGGGATGGCACCCACAAAAATTCACTATCTGCATATTGGAAGGGGCTAGTTAAGGCATACAATTTGACCACTTCTGATGATCTACTCTATTAGGAGTATCGGTGGAGACCTATTAAAGTCTACTGTGTTAAGAGCTTTAGCAACACTGTTAAGTGTGCTCTCGATTAAGAGATTTGATGTTGGACTGTTAAATCCACCTTCCTTGAAAGGATTTTTACACATTGCTCCACTTGTTAGAATGATAGAAAATTACAAATTGACCTGGTAAATGCAATCTACTATTTCTGATACAGATCCAATTTAGGTCACATAAAAATATTATCACCTAACTGTGATTGATTAATATCTCTGATTATCGGTTTCCTCTGATCTTGGTTCTGCTAACCAAATCCTCCTTTTACTGTTCTTGTTCTTGAAACTCTCAATTCAATCCATAGATGTGCTCGTTCTGTTCTCCTCTCTATTTTTATTTCTCACACACACATTCTAATGAATGATTGCATCATCTATTTATAGATGGATTAACTTCATCCAGTTTTGATAAAAACAATGTTAAGTCTAAGATCAGGTTTACAACTTATACCTAGATCTCCTAGTCTATGTGTTTTAAATCAATTAGACTGATTAAAACACTTACATTAATGTTTCTTGTCCCTAAATAAATGGATTTAAAAAAAATTAAATATCCTATAAATATAATACACTTGCTTCATCTGACGTGGAAGTTAGATCTAGTTTTTGCGGGCTGCAACTGAATTTTGGTTCTGTCTGTCAGTCATACTTGACTGTCCTTTGGTTTTGTCTATCAGTTGCACTATATCTATCTTTTCAGTTTGTACTACAACTTTAATTTTGGGTTCCTCTGTCGGGTTCCACTTTATCTTTCTACTTTGTGATTTTTTGTTTACACACTAACTTATGTCATCAGTTCTCTCTGTACTTAGTCATATTTGGTGATCTCTTAATCTGATCTTCGGTTTTCTCTTTCCAGTCTTTCGGTGTAGGCTTACCAAAAGTTTTGTTTGTATAATAATTACAAATTAATGTCATTAATCTCCCCCTTTGACATTAGTTTCAAAAATTGATATGTGCAAAATACTAACAAAATGTTAAGTATATACAACATATATAATCCTTAGTAATTTAATGACTCCCCCTATGTATATACTGGTATATCTGTACATATGATATCTTTTCCTTCTACATATCATTTTCCCTTTATGAATATACATATACATATCTACCATTTTTCCATTTGAATGAATGTACATAACATTTTCCCTTTTTATTTTGTACTTATATCATTTCCCCCTTTATTTGATATTAAGGGAAAAGGTCATTTACCTTAGAGCTTATAAAAAATATGGGAATGTGAAGACTTCATGTCCTCCATCATTTTCTCCCATTTCTCTTTGAGGTTCTCCAGAGCCATGTGCTCAAGTGTGATCTTTGAATGCATATCATAGATGTTGTCTGCTACAGACATCTCGGGAGTTCCTATCAGTTGCCTTGCTGAACTGATATGTTGTTGGAGCGGTGTAAGTTGAGGTTGTAGCTCGGTTACTTATTCCCTGAAATGTGTTTCTGCTTCCCATAGCTCCTACCTTAACCTTTTTACCTCAATTATCTTCTCATAATGCAGTTTGACTGCATTGTCTCTATCTGTGGTTAAGCTACTAGCACTATTTTCTAGATATACATCTAGCTTTGCTATATTGTCACTATTTTTCTTAGTGAACTTGTCTATTATGCTCAACTTTTGATTTAATATTATAGATTCAGATATGATGGGGTCTAATTTAGATATGAATTCTGATAGCTTTACCTTATTTAATGCCACTTCTTGGCTGATGTTCTCTATGAGCTTCTGTTGGTACTTCATTTTGGCTCTCTCCTCAATTGCTTTCTTAGCATCAATGTTTTGAGTTGTGATTGCATCGGTGATGGTAGCTAGTTGATCAAGTATAGGATTCTTTTGATCAATATCAACATCGGGTACAATTTGATGTAGTATGTCCCATGGTGTCTCCGGTACCATGGATTCCCTGTGCTATTTCTTTAGCTTCTCTTGCAATGTCTTCCTCTGACATACCTATCCATATTCTTGTAATGCGTCAATGTCAAGTGTAGAAGGGTCACACTTTGGTATTCCAATGATTTCATCCAGTGTAACCTCTAACTTGTTCTTCTTTGTCTTCTTCTTCTTCTTCTTGTTCTGTGACTCAGTAGAATGTAACACCATTGCCAATTTCTTATCCTTTTCTATTGTGCTCGATGAAGTGACCTGTTGTGCTTCTTTCTATTGCTTGGCGTCGGTTTCAGCTTGTCGGATGTCTAAAGACGTCTCCACATTCACCTTAACATCATTGGTAGCACTCTTATCTATTTTTTCTAGAGTACCATCTTTTGGTTTGTCTCCTTTGTTGGTCTCCTTTGCTTCATTAGTCTTGGTTCCTTCATTCTTGTCTTGAGTCTCTGCATCTTTGTCCTTATCTCATTTTGTAACCTTGTTAGTGTCGATTACATCTTGAGTATCTCTAATGTCTTTCTGACCATCAATTTTATCCATGTTTTCTTCTTGTCCTGCATCCTTTGGAGTATCCTTCTCAGGTGATTTTCTTGTTTCTTGCATGATATTGATAGGTTGTATCAATATTGGTAGTTGCCTGGAATGTTCACTTGTGCAGTATCAATTGTTGTGTCCTTTCATTGGTTGTGTCTTTTGCAACAGTGACATCTTCATCCTTATTGATTTCATCTTTTGGGTCATCAGTAATGTCAATGACATTAGTATCCACAATGTTGTCATTTGTGGTATCATCCCATATTTCATCTGCAACATCTGCAGTCTTGTTCCCTATTGTATCATCCTCTTCTTTATCTAACTCAATATATGTATCATCTTGAGTTGCCTTGTCAACATATTTTTGTTAAGGTCTTTGTCGGGGCTTACCTTCTCAATAGGCATGTTCATGATTTTGCACCATTTCTTGTGGCTGTCTTTTTCAAGTTCAATTAACTTGCCTTCAAGAAACTTATATGCCCTCAGCTTTGGTGAGAATTCCTTATTGTGTTTCTCCATCATTTCATCTATCTCTACCTTCTTAGATTCAGGTGGCATTAGAGAAACAATTACTCTCTCTCTGATATCTTTCTCATTCTTCAACGCAAATGTCCAACAGGAGGATAATCTATCCAAGAGTTCCCTTGTTACATAAATTCCTTCAAATTGCATTGGTACATATTTGAAGTTGTACATTTTAGCTATCATGGCTTCCTCAATTTTATTCTGATCTTCTTGATTTAGTTTCTTCCATTTTCTAATGTGTAAGACATATATTGTGAAAAGTATGTAATTAGAAGACAACCATTTGCTCCTAGGAATCCACAACAAAATGGAGTTTTTGAAAGGAAAAATAGGATTTTTATTGAAATGGAAAGAACAATACTAAAAGATACTAATTTACCTAATGTTTACTATAGATATATTGTGCACACTATTGTATATCTTCTTAATAGCGTATGAATCAGATTCAATCATACAAACACTCCCTAAGATCTATGGTTTGGAAATGCACCTACGGTCAAATATTTTAGAATCTTTGGAATCAAATGCTAAATCAAAAGTGATGAAGCAACTTGTAAAAGTTTGATATGATATTTGATGGGGGTATATTCTAGGAAAGAAATAATACAAGGAAAACATATCAATTCTATAATATGAGACTAAAAAAAGTTGTCAATAGTGCAAATGTCCATGTAAATGAAGAATGAAATCGGAATACTCTTAAACCTAAATTTTAATTAGAAGAGGTTCTTGTTACTCCCACATAAGAAATAGAATCTCTAGAAGCTAATAAAGGACCAGAGTGAGAAGGAAAATATTCTAAATAAACACTAAGGGAACCTACTGGATATGTTTAGAGGCATCATTCAGAAGAGAATATTATTGCATACAAGGATAAAGGTGTTCATACAAGAAGAAGGATTTTTAAGGCAGGAGAACAATCAAACTATTGCTTCCTATCTTTAGTAGAACCAAATAATTATGAAAAATAAAGCAAGGATGAAACCTATGAATGAAGAACTAGATCAGATAAAGAAGAATCAAACATAAGAACTGGTACCTAGACCAGTGTACAAAATGTAATTGGAACTAAGTGGGTATTGTGGAACAAGCTGAATGAAGATGGATAAGTCACCAAAAACAAGACAAGAGTGGTATGTAAAGGATATACACAATTTCAAGGAATAGATTTTGGGGAAAATTTCTCTTTGGTAGCTATGATGGAAGGTATATGAATGTTTATTATATTTAATTTTTATAGAAATATCAAAGTATATCAGATCGATGTTAATTCTACATTTTTTAATGGAGAGCTAGAAGAAGAATTTTACATAGAAAAGCTAGATGATTTCAAGTTATTAGGAGATCTGGATATGGTCTACATACTCAAGAAGGCATTATATGGAATCAAGCAAGCCCCTAGGGCATGGTATGCTATATTAGATAGGTATCTACTACAATATAAATTAAAGAATTTTATGCACAAGGAAGATGATATTATTATTTCTTAGACCAAGTACATCAAAGAAATGTTGAAAAAGTTTGGAATGGAGGACTCTAAATGAATTGCAACCCCTATAGATACTGGTTGTTAGTTGAGAAAGGATGATGAATCTTTGTAGGTTGATAAAAAAGTATACAGATATATGATAGATGGAGTGTTATACTTAACCATTTAAAGTCTAGATATCATACATGCAGTTTGCCTAGCTGTTAGGTTTTAATCCAAATCAAGGAAATTTCATTAGGCGACAGTAAAAAGGATATTCATATACTTTAAAGGAACTCAAGATTTTGGCTTATGAGGGATGTTGATGTATCACTAAAAGTTTTTACTGATGATGATTGAGTCAGATGTGTACATGAAAAAATAAGTACAAGTAGTGTTGCATTATTTTTGGGAGATAGGTTTGTCTATTGGAAAAGAAAAAAATAAGATTCAGTTTTATTATATACCACAAAGGCAAAATATATTGCAATAACATATTGCTACACTCAAATAATTTAGTCAAATTAGACATTTAATGATGTGAAGGTATCCTTAATATGTAGTTAATAAAAGTGGGCTTAACCTTGGAGGAAACTTCATGGTTTAGTGTGCTTGAGCTAGAGTACTACTAGGATGGGTGACCTCCAAGGAAATCCTAGTGCTTCAGGTTTGTGAGAACCACCAAGATGTAATGAGTTCTAAGTGTTATATTCATTCTCATGAGAGATGAGTTCTTGTAAACCACTATTCATGAAATATGGGTCAATGTATTTGACTCAAAAAATTACATAGTTGAATCTTGATAGCAATATCACAATTTGACTTTTTGTAGAAAATATCTCACACTTATTGATGTGAAGGTATTTTTTGATGAAACTATTTTGATAATGTGTGATAACACAAGTGGCATTAAAATTTCAAATAATTTGGTGATGTGCTCAAAGACAAGACATATTTCTATCTGGTATGACTTCTTAAAGGGAGAAAATTGTTGAAAGGGAAGTAAAGTTGGAGTATATACCTACTGTTGGTTCTTTTTCTTGCTACTCTTGATTCTAAATGATTTGTCGAGACCACCAATTCTATGACCTAACAATACTCATTATCCACAAGACAAGGACAAGTAAATCCAACATTGACAACTCATGTGACCTATACTTTGAGCTCCACAAGTCTAAGATAAGTGCACCTCTTCTATAGATCTACACATACAATAGACCTCCAAAAAACAACACTTTGCATACCTACAACTTTATGGATAATTCTTAGATTTAAAGAAAATGAGTGTTCATATTTCTTCAAATGCAATTCATAATCCTATTTTTCTTTGGATCTCACTGAGAATAAATTAATAAATAACTAACTCCTAATGACATGAAAGGGAAAATGTTTTGAATTTGAGATTGTTTTTGTAAATAATCCAGACCCTTGTAGATCAGTGCCTCATCCTAGGCTATAGAGTCAAACATAAAACCATAATAGAAAACCTTACAAACAAATAAAGCCAACATAACCTAGATGTTAATGCCTTACATTAAAAAATTCATTTATCTTATCATTAAGTTATTCTTACAAATATTTGTGCATTCAGACCTGCTGATATCCACTGAAAGTATTTAACTCTTCCCTTGGAGGAGACCCAAGAACATATATTTCAATAAAAAAAATACTATAAAGGAAAACTTGAATATCCTTGATATTTCAAACTGAAACAAGTCTTGATACAAAAATTAAGATTAAAGTCATCCGGATAAAGAATTTAATCTCTTCGTTGAAGAGACTTCGTTGAAGAGAATCAATAAAAAAACAAGTCTATTTTAGAGAGTCTACAAAAGATAAAATAAAACAACCTAGTTACATTCAATCTATATAATTGGAAAATTCTCAAATCGAAGACAACTTAATAACAACATTTATAAAATTGCACAACTACTGGTTTCCTTTTTCATGAAATCAAACTATTACAATAGAAAATAAAAGAATATATAGAAGAGGAGGATAACTCTATTTTTTCTCTTCTAAAAATATATGTCCCTCTTCCAAATAGATTCTTCTCACTCATGCTTCCAACTCATCAAATTGGAAAAACTACGCTCCAACCTCTTGATCCGATCCTGCCAAATCACACTGCTGAAAATCAGATTTCTTTTGTTAGAACAACCTTCAACTTTTTTGAAAACACTTGTCTAATTTGGAAATATCTTCATGCTATTTGTTGTCCACTCTCCTTTTGAAAGAAAATAATATCCTCTTTTAAATTGTATTTTCCATTCTTGTACTCATGAGGAGGTACAATTAATATTCTATTATATCCCTTTTCTGCATAGACTGGTCAACTTTGTTTGACTGCTACGTGGAACCCTCCGATTTTCTCGACCAACACACCAAGATCCACTTTAGTGCCACATGTTGTATACTCACTATCTCTCAACCTCGATCACTAACCACCAACCAAACTTGCGACTTGGTGACCACCATTACCTCTAGCTAGAGGCTTGAATCACTAACTGCCAACCAACCTGAGGAGCTAGTGACTAATCACCATCTCCATCTCTCGGCTTGACTTACTGATATACTCAAATCGCCACGACTAAGAAACTAACATTATCTCTAGCTTGCTAACCGCATTTCTAAATACTGCTAACCTTCGCGAGATAGCGACCATCCTTGATTGTGGGTCCCACCAACTTCTATGTGTCACCACGTGGGTCCAGTATATCTATGTCAGGGTGTACAGGCCCATAAATACCCCAATTTGATTGCTAGTTTTCCACCAATGTAACCTCTATTCAGCTCCACATGATGACCAAAAGGCACTTGCCTTTGGTCACTAACATCTTGTGGGTGGGTACATATAAAAAAATATTTGAGCCCCCATGGGATCAATGTGGGATAGAACCGTGTTCAAAAAGCTCCACTATTTGTACATGCATCGAGTATACTGGCCTAGGTTGTTACGAATGGATCTACATTTTTTGAGTGCATTTTCTCTAAATTTTCTAAATCCATTTTAGCATTTCAATTTGATATGCACCCGCAATCTATCTAGCTGTTAATGTGCATCATCATTGCTTCCACATTTTGCATCAACGTTAATAAAACTTATTATCGGTAGGGAGGATAAAAACTTGGATCGTGGGGATTGGATTTAAGCCTTTAGCAATTTCATCATGAATAAACCTCATACTCCACGACCTCCATTTTGACAAAAGAAGAAAGAATGTTAGGAAGGAAAGAACAACTCCCTGACAGTCATTTTCATTAGGTTGAAATACTCATGCTGTTCAAATAGATCCATGCTCTCCACAACTATTTTTACTATCACTATCCTTCTAGTTCTTCTCCTAAGCCCTAACCTTTTCCTTGGTAATTAATGAGGTGAAAAACACATTCCTCTAAAGTAGGCCATTCTGTTAAAACTAAATAAGTGTATAGTGCAGATTCCTGTGACCCACTCAAAATGGGTACTTTAAGTAATGATCCAGTCTCACTATGGGAGGATTCATATGATAAAATATAATCCATGAAAAGGGAAGAACACATGACCAAGTCCAATCTGCATAAAATTCATCAAGAATTTAAAATATATAATTTCAAACTAGGCCTTTCAAACACGTTTTTTAGGGGTAATTTCCTTATGCCTTAGCAAATGTTTTAAAGGGGCACCTCAAATTCCTTTAGAATTATGAGAGAACAAAAAATGGATCTTTGTTGGGGTGCATTCCCCTTATGGGCATGATGAGATTTTAGATTGTTGGAAGAGAAGACCCGGTACCTTCCTCCTCCATTGGGTTCCTTATTAAAAACTTAACTCTGAAAATTAAACAAACAGATCAATTCGTGGCCCTGGGCCACAAAAAATGTAAAACCAATATTTACCCCCATCAAATATATGGTTTTCATCAAGATAAACTAGAAAAGAGAAACACCCATATTTATTTTCAGCCACATGGATGATATCATTAGGTCTAGTATCATTATTAGTTTGCATAGAGAAAAAAATATTCACCAATAGAAAATTGATGCAAGCTAGAAAGAAATATATGCTCATAATAAGACTGCACCTCATGCTCATTCTTTTCAATATCTAGTAAATTTAATGCTTCAACACTCTTAATATCCTAGTCTTGGAAAAATGAACATACCTCTAGCTGAAAGAAAAAATCTGGTTTAAATTCCATACCCTCATTCTTCTCCACATGAATAAACTTAGTAGATAGCCCAAAAAAAATCTAATGGAATCCCATTACCAACATCTGCATCATGGCACATGTCTTCATCATAGTAGTCCTCTCTACACAAATCACTACCACAAAAAATTGATCAACAACATTAGTCTCTGCATAATCATCCACAATCTCAAACATGGTTTCCTCCTCATCATGTGCCACCTTAAAGACGACAATTTTTTATTCACACAAGTATTTACAACCAAGGGTAGGCACAACTTCCTTATAAACATCAAGGAATCCTTCATCATTCAGAAAAATATGCTACAATTTACATGTACTGTGCTGATCATAATCAAATTCAACATTATACTCATATGTGGAATCATCAAAGATTGAAAAACTAGATATGTCAATTTCTTCAACATCACTGTCAGCGTCACAAGATAAGAGAGTACCCTCATGAGTTGGAAACACCTCATCATTGTACACTGGATTTATAAAATAATGAGAATCATATTCAACCACTTTATGGAAAAATACTACTTGACTTTCTACATTCTCACCATACAAAGGGTTCAAAAAAATTGTGAAGATTCCTTCAACTACACACAATGTTTCACTTTTTTTATCGTGAAAGGTGTCTTCACTATCATCACAAGAAAGAATTTCAATATCACTATGAGCTACTACTGATTCAAATTTTGATTCATATAAACCCTCATGACTCTCAGGACAGAAAACTTCACATGACATATCACAGGATATAAACATACGAGGTTAATAAGAAACATTACAATCATTGTCAACAAAGTTATTCACCTTTGTGCATGAATAATCATCATTACTCCAATGTTGTTCATACTGAAATGTATGTGTCTCCTCATCAACATCTATGGGCCTTTCATTTAAGATATAATCACCATGTATGGTTTTCTTATATTTTTCATTAGGGTAACCTCCTTCAAATCCACAAGCCTTCTTGTTTGAAAGTCAAAAAATTCTTGTAGATAAACCCTGGAGTCAACCATATCTGCATATTTATGGTAAAACCTTTGGTGATCAACCTAATTTTCCACAACAATTACCTCTTGCTGATGGACAACAACTTGATGTTCACTTGAGGTGATTTTTTAGGTACACCTACCTCAAAAAGCTTCTTATATGCATGATTTTGGAGTGACATACAAAAAGGTATTTGCATTTTAAAATATATCCACTGTATCCATGTACACCCCTCTACTTTGTGGCTTAACCAATTCATTTGAAAAAGTATTATCAACATTACTAAGTGAAGCAAAACTTGGGGCAGCGAGCTGGTAATAATTTTGAGAATTATTTACAACCCCCATAGTGAATTTTTCACTTGCATATGAATCTTTCCTCTTGGGCTTGATTTTCCTAATAATTCCATATTTATCACAATCTTCAAGGTATCATGCAAACTTTCCAGGTCTTCATTTATCAGTCTATAGCTCATTATCTTGTTAAATGCACCCAAGTACACAACTAATGCCATTGCATTCTGAGGCCTAAATTTATCGGTAATATACTTTAAGGATTTCATGGATCTCAAGTTAAATTCAGGCACTAACTTACCATTTTTTTTGCGAATGTCCAAAAAATCACTGATAACTGAAAAATCACAGACTCTTGGAGTAAATTGTTCCATGAAGACTGCTTTAAACTCATCCCATGTGCTTATGGAACATGAAAGTAAACCATAAAACTAAAATCTGACATCATCTTTTAAGGAGTGAATAAATAAACTCATAACTACATCCTCTAGATAAACCTCATAGTAATCAACCAAATTAGTAAAATGCTGAAGGTGTCTATCTTCTGACTCATCTCTATTACCACTAAATATTGGAATCCTATCTCTTATTTCAGCTGAAATCACATGTGGGAAACTAACAATGCCACTAAATTCCATGACTTGATACCTCTGAGTATTAAAAGTACTTTTCAGATCACATAATTTATACTGATTACAAATTATGGTTACATTTGGAACCATGTTGGGATACACATGTGACTCATGCATATTTATATACACACTATAAAAAACACTCTCCTAACAAAAAGAGATCCTACAACTACAAAATTCATGAACCCTTACAATAATTACTGAGATCTATTCGAAATGAACATGAACTCTACAACAATGAAATACTTCTTGAGTGTAAAAAAAATACAATCAATGAATAAGAAGTATGTATAGCTTAACATAAATATTTCCCTCAATTAGTACTCAAAAAAATTTAAGGGAGAAAGATCCTCAAACTTGAAAATGATGAATACTTGTAAATTTACAGCATCTGTTTACTTCTTTCTTTGGCTGAGACTTTGTGGATTTGGAATTTTTCTTACATATCCATTTGGTTCACCTCATTTAGAGTTGCCACCTCCCTGCAGAGGAAAAGTTTTAAACATAAAGAGTTATTTAAACCTTGAATTTATTATGGGTTCTTCCACCAGCAAATTCACATAAGAATACTTTAAATTTTCTTCAGAAAATTCTTTCTCCAAGATACAAAATTTTAGATTTGAAACAAATTTTCATAATCTTGAAATTCCTTGGAATCTTTTCAAATGGATTTAAAACATTAGTTTCCCTAATAGAGTCACCATTTATGTTAGTTCTTTTTCTTGCTACCCTTGATTCTAAATGATTTTTCGAGACCACCAATGCTATGACTTGAAAATACTCATTGTCCACAAGCCAAGGACAAGCAAATCCAACATTGACAAGGTCCTATAACCTTCTTCACTTTGAGCTCCACAAGACTCAGGCAGGTACACTTGTTCTAAAGATCTACACATACAAAAGACCTCCAGAAAAAAAATTTGCATACCTACAACTTAGTGGATAATTCTCAGATTTACAGAAAATGATTCTTCATATTTATTCAATTTCAATGCATAATCCCAATTTTCTTTTGATCTCACTGAGAATAAATTAATAAATAAATAACTCCTAATAACATGAAAGGGAAAATGATTTGAATTTGAGATTTCTTCTAAAAATACTCTAGACCCTTGTATATTAGTGCCTCATCCTAGGCTAGATAGTCAGACATAAAACCATAATAGAAAACCTTACAAACAACTGAAGACAACATAACCTAGATGTTAATGCCCTACATTAAGAAACTTATTTGTCTTATAATTAAGTTATTACAAATCCATTTTTGCATTTAGACCTGCAAAATATCCAGTCAAAGTATTTAATCCTTCCCTTGGAGGAGACCCAAGATCATATATTTGAATAACAAAAAAATATTGTAAAGGAAAACTTGAATATCCATGACATTTCAAACTCAAACAAGTTTGGATACAAAACTCAAGATTACAGTCATCTTGAAAAGTATTTTAATATCTTCCTTGAAGAGAATCAATGAACAAAAAACTCTATTGAAGAGAATCACAAAGATAAACTGAAACAAGCTAGTTACATTCAACCTATATAATCTCAAACTTCTCAAACTGGAGACAACTTAATAAAAATATTTATAAACTTGCACAAATACTATTTTTCTTTTTCATGGAGTTAATTTATTACAACAAACATCCTACACCTGCAACTTAAACCCGAGCACACATTATTTACATACAATGGAAGAAACCTAGGTTCACCATGGATCCAATCAAAGATAGAAGGAAAAATCATCCCTAAGGGTGAATTAGGGTGTATTGGAACCTATAATGACAATTTGTAATAAGGAATGCAATGAAATATTGTTAAGTCCTATTTGTCCAAGTAAAGGATTAGGACCAAATATTGCTTTGTAAGTTGACCAATAGAGACCAATGGGTCAATTGGAGTTTAGAAATGATTAGGGAATTTTAATAAGTCATCTTGATCACCTATTGTTCAATGATCAAAGTTAGGAGGTCAATTTGTTTGAAGATTGAAAGTTCATGATTTGAATTTTTAAATAGTAATGGTCAATTAGGATTTGGAGGGAACCAATGTTTTAGTGACTAAATGTAATTGTAACCTCTCAAAACTGATGGGAAATGGTTGGGATATTTATAAGACTCATATTTACATTCCCTCCAATATGGGGGGGAGAGAGAGAGTACGACTTGGAAATAAAGATTGTACGGACTAAGGAAGTTTGAAGAAATAAAAGTGTTTGTTTTTTGCAAA
Source organism: Thuja plicata (assembly GCA_018584345.1). Classification (NCBI taxonomy): domain Eukaryota; kingdom Viridiplantae; phylum Streptophyta; class Pinopsida; order Cupressales; family Cupressaceae; genus Thuja; species Thuja plicata. The sequence goes on from MU227655.1 coordinate 1,246,562, forward strand.
TTTGTTGATCTTTCTGAATGTATCAGTCAGTCTAATGTATTTAATACATATTTTTGAGTGATATAAACCCTCTTTGAATTCATTTTAACTCATTTGTATTGAATTTTCTAACAAAAGGGTTTGACTCTATCGTGACAGGGCATAATTTTGGCATTGTTTTAGAGGATGAAATGAGACACTTATCATTTTTGTAACCACTACGAGTTGGGGATAATCATACATATGTATTATAGATTTATAACACTCTCTATGTAGGAATAACCATCAAAAGTTGTAGGTGATCACCATTGATTAACTGTTGCAAGGTAAATAGACATGAATTTGGCTCCTTGGATATAATAGCAGCCATTCTACCTAAAGGAGCACACTATATTATGTTAGAATCCTTCATAGGATGGTTAGGGGATGGTTTTTGGTCCATCAATTGAAGGAGATAGTGCTTGGAGAGTCTAGATTGGAGAAGCCCAAGTTTTGGAGGGTTTGAAGGCCTAATTTGAGGCTTTTGGTGTTGCTAGAGGTCTGAACCCAATTCCTTTCATATTTATGCCTTAGAGGACATAAGGATTCACTGTGCAAGACTTGAGGTCTTTAGGTTGTGTGGAGTTAGTAGTTACTTTGTAAACTAACTATTTTTCTACATAGTTGCAGGGTACAGTGCTATAACAGTGATATTTAGTCTAAAGTAACCTATACTAAGTTTTCCATATATTGTAAACCTTGGTAATGAGTATCTAAAAATCTAGTTTATTTGCAAATTGTTTCCAAATTTTTTGAGTGATGGAATTTGGAAGGTCATTGTTGGCCTAATACTGTGCAATTAGGCCTCTCGTCTGAATCCAAATTTTTTGTGCATAATCCATAGATTGTGACCCCATAACCTGTTGTTTCCTTCTGAATTTGGTTGAAATTAAGTCTCAGTTGGCATTATAATCCTTGATTCAAGTGGTTGATTTAAAATCACACCTTGTGTTCATTTGGGAAGGGTGTCTTGTACCATGTATTTCCCTTATTAGTTCAACCCACCTATTTGTAAAGAGTCCACTACCCTTACCTCTACACCAAGTGGTATCAGAGCCAAGTAAGTGATATTTAGTCTAAAGTAACCTATACTAAGTTTTCCATATATTGTAAACCTTGGTAATGGGTATCTAAAAACCTAGTTTATTCGCAAATTGTTTCAAAAAAATTTGAGTGATGGAATTTGGAAGGTCGTTGTTGGCCTAATATTGTGCAATTAGGCCTCTCGTCTGAATCCAAAAATTTTGTGCATAATCCATAGATTGTGACCCCATAACCTGTTGTTTGCTTCTGAATTTGGTTGAAATTAAGTCTCAGTTGGCATTAGAATCCTTGATTCAAGTGGTTGATTTAAAATCACACCTTGTGTTCATTTGGGAAGGGTGTCTTGTACCTTGTATTTCCCTTATTAGTTCAACCCACCTATTTGTAAAGAGTCCACTACCCTTACCTCTACACCAAGTGGTATTGGAGCCAAGTTAGAGATTTGGGAGGAAGTTTAGGTGTGTATGTCTAAGGAGGAGTTTGAAGAGTTTGAAGAAGAGGCTCAAAACATGCATCCAAAGTTGAAAAACATGGAGCTTGCTAGGATGGTCATGGAAAAAGAAAAAAAAACAAGAGATTTGAAGAAGTGATTGAAAGTTTAACCAATATTTTTGACAAGAGGGGTTCATACCCTTGTAATGATGAAGATGAAGGTTAACAAGAACCTATTGAAGAAAGGTTGGATCCTGAGGATGGTAGACTCGTAAAGATCCTGAAGGAAGTAAAAGGAGGAGAATCTAAAGTCAAAGCAGAAATACCAATGTATGATGGGAATATGGATGAGGAAGTGCTCCTTGATTGGTTCAATTTTGTTGAGAACCACTTTGAATGTGAGGACATTGAAGACAAGCATAAGGTTAAGATTTCAAAAGAAAGGCTTAAGGGTCATGCATTGTTATGGTGGGACTACCTACAAGAAGAGAGGTGGAAGAAAATCCTACAAAAGATCACATCATGGCCTAGAATGATGGAGAAAATGAGGGATAAGTTTCTACCTAAGGACTAAAAAGCTCAACTCTTCAAGAATATTCTAAGGTTCAAGCAGAAGGACATGGATGTCCAAAGGTATACAAAGGAATTCCACAAGCTTGACATCAGAGCCTCTCATGATGAACATGTGGAAGAGAAGGTGGCTAGATATCTTGGAGGGATGAGGTACAATATCCAAGTTGAAATAAGCATGGCCACACCAAGGACTCTTGAAGATTGCTACAAGTTGGAAATGAAGGAAGAATACAAGCTTATAAGAAGGCAAGAGAGGAAAGGAAGTTCAAGAGGGAAAAAAAACAAGGGCAAATGAGTAAATCCAAGCCAAGGACAAAATGAAAAAGGTAAAGAGAAAGTCACAGATCATAAAGGAGAACAAATAAGTGGTAGAGGAAAGAGTTTCCCAGGGAAGTGCTACAAGTGTGGTGAAGAAGGGAACCCATTCTACAAGTGTCCTGAAAGAGAATCTAAGAAGAATGACAAGAGGGTCCATTTGACTCAAGAAGAAGAGGACAATAAATAGAACTAGGAAGAAGGGACAGCCCATGACTATACATACATTGAAGAAGGTGAATGTATCTTGATGGGAAGGTCACCTGTTCAACATATACCCAACGTATCTATTTTTAGAACAAATTGTAAATGTTATGGTAAAGTGTGTAAGGTTATCATAGATTCTGGTTCATTTGACAATATAGTGTCCTATTAGATGCTAAATAAGTTGAACTTGCATAGATTTCCTATTGGTAGGCCATATAGGGTCTCTTGGGTAATTAATGATCAAAATATTGTGATTAAGGAGAAAGCATATGTAGATTTTTTCAATTGGGGGCTATGTTGATAGGGTTCTATGTGATATATTTCCCATGACATGTTGCCACATCATTTTAGGGAGACCATGGAAGACTTCAAGGAAGACCATTAATTATGGTTTGAAGAATGAATATGTGGTGCATAAGGAGGGAATAAAATTCACCCTTAAACCTCTTCCAAGCCAAGAAGAAGATATTGGTAGCATCATTGTCTTTGGTGAAAAAACATATGTTGAGTTGTAGGTTCCAAAGCATGAGAATATTGTGACTAAAGAGAATCAACCTAAGACCACTTTATTGGTCTTGAAGGATAATTTTGTGAACAATCATAAGGTATTGACTGTATGGTAGAAAAAAAAGCATGAAGATGGTGTCCTTTTTGGAACAATGTGGTGTCCTTTCAAAAAATCCATGAAGAAAATTGTAGTGGTGTCATTGAAGGACACAAGGAAGGGTCTATTTGATCCTAGAATGCAGTTACAAGGACAGTTTGTAGTAGTACAAGATCACTATTTGCTGCAGTCCATTCTGAAGCATGATGAAATATTTGATCTTGGTCCCATTTCTTTTTTGTTCTCACTATTTACATGCAGGTGTGAAGGATAGGAGGATAGAATTGGGTGCTGATCAGAGGGCTCACAAAGAGAAGAGGAGAGGACCACCTACAAGGAGGATGGGTAGCAAAAAGACAAGGTCCCTAAGTTCTTGGGACAAGAACTTTTTCCAAGGTGGGGTGTATGGTGTAGGAGCACCTATGAAGACACCTAGGGTGACCATGGATCCAATCTGAGATAGAAGGAAAAAATCATCCTAAGGGTGAACTGGGGTGTATTGGAACCAATAATGACAATTTGTAATAAGGAATGCAATGAAATATTGTTAAGTCCTATTTGTCCAAGTAAAGGACTAGGACTAAATATTGCTTTGTAAGTGGGAAAATAGAGTCCAATGGGTCAATTAGAGTTTATAAGTGATTAGGGAAGTTTAATAAGTCATGTTTATCACCTATTAATCAATGATCAAAGTTAGGAGGCCAATTTGTTTGAAGATTGAAAGTTCATGATTTGAATTTTGAAATAGTAACAGTCAATTAGGATTTGGAGGGAAATAATGTTTTAGTGACTAAATGTAATTGTAATCTCTCAAAACTTATGGGAAATAGTTGGGATAGTTATAAGTCTCATATTTACATTCCCTCCAATGTGGGGAGAGAGAGAGAGAGTACAACTTGGAAACAGAGATTGTAAAGTCTAAGGAAGTTTGAAGCAATAAAAGTGTTTGTTTTTTGCAAATTTGTTGATCTTTTTAAATGTCTCAGTCATTATAATGAATTTAATACACATTTTTTAGTGATTTAAAACCTCTTTGAATTCATTTCAACTCATTTTTATTGAATTTGCTGACAAAAGGGTTTGACTGTACTGTGACAGGGCATAATTTTGGCATTGTTTTAGAGGATGAAATGAGATTCATCCCCTTTTTGTAATAGTTGTGACTTGGGGATAAATCATACATATGTATTATAGATTTATAACACTCTCTATGCAAGAATAACCATCAAAAGTTGCAGGTGATCACCATTGATTAACTATTGCAGGGTAAATGGACATGAATTTGGCTCCTTGGCTATAAAAATAGTCATTCTACTTGAAGTAGGGCACTATATTATGTTAGAATCATTCATAGAATGGTTATGAGATGGTTTTTGGTCCATCAATTGAAGGAGATAGTTCTTGGAGAGTCCAGATTGGAGAAGCCCTAGTTTTGAAGGGTTTGAAGGCCTAATTTGGGTCTTTTGGTGTTGCTAGAGGTCTTAACCTAATTAATTTCATATTTATGACTTAGAGGACATAAGGAGTCACTTTCCAAGAGTTGAGGTCTCTAGGTTGTGTGGAGTTAGTAGTTACTTTGTAAAATCATCATTTTTGTGCATAGTTGTAGGGTACAGTGCTATAACAGTGATATTTAGTCCAATGTAACCTATACTAAGTTTTTCATATTGTAAACCTTGGTAATGGGTATCTAAAAACCCAATTTATTTGCAAATTTTTTTCAGAATTTTTTGAGTTATGGAATTTGGAAGGTCATTGCTAGCCTAATATTGTGCAATTAGGCCTCTCTACTGAATCCAAAAATTTTGTGCATAATACATAGCTTATGACCCAATAACATGTTGTTTCCTTCTGAATTTGGTTGAAATAAAGTCTTAGTTGGAATTAGAAGCCTTGAGTCAAGTGGTTTATTTAAAATCACAGATTGTGTTCATTTGGGAAGGGTGTCTTGTACCTTGTATTTCCCTTATTAGTTCAAACCACCTATTTTTAAAGAGTTCACTACCCTTACCTCTGCATGAAACTCCCTTGAAATGGAAAAGAAAATAATATATAGAAGACGAGGATAACTCTAGGTTTTCTCTACTGAAAAACATATGTCCCTCTTCCAAACTCATTCTTCTCACTCAATCTTCTAACTCATCAAACAGGAAAAACCACTCTTCAACCTCTAGATCTGATCCTACCAAATTACACTGCTAAAAATCAGATTTCTTTTGTTAGAACAGTCTTCATCTTTTTTGAAAATACTTTTCTTATTTGGAAATATCTGCATTTGCTTTTTGTCCATTCTCCTTTTGAAAAAAAATAATATCCTCTTTTAAATTGTATTTTTCATTCTTATACTAATGAGGAGGCACAATTAATATTATATTATATCCCTTTTTAGCACATACCAATCACCATTTGTTTGACTTCCACGTGGCACCGTCCAATTTTCTCGACTGACCAACCAAGATCCACTTCAAAACTAGATGTCACATACTCACTATCTTGCAACCTCTATCACTAACTTCCAACCAACCTCGCAACCTGGAGACCACCATTATCTCTAACTCACGGCTTGAATCACTAACCGCTAACCAACCTTGCAAGCTAGCGCTAATCACCATTGCCAACTCTTGGCTTGATTTACTGACCAACTCAAACTATCATGACATGGTGACTAACATTATCTCTAGCCCGCTAACCACATCAATGACCGCCACTAACCCTTGTGAGCTAGCGACCATCCTTGACTGCGGTTCCCACCAATTTCCTTGTGTCACCACATGGGTCTAGCCTATCCACCTCAGCATGCATGGGCCCATAAAATACCCCAAGTGGACTGCAAGTTGTTTTCCAACGTAACCTCCTTTCAGCACTGCACGATGACGAAAAGGAACTTGGCTTTGGTCACTAACATCTTTTGGGTGGGGCCATATAAATAAATATTTGAGCCCCTTGTGTGCTCAATGTCGGATAAAACCTAGTTTGAAAAGCTCCACTATTTGTGCATGCAGTGAGTATACTGGCTTAGGTTGTTACGACTAGCTCTACATTTTCTGAGTGCACTTTCTTGAAAGTTTCTAAAGCTATTTTAGCATATCAATTTTATACACACCCGCAATGTGTCTAGCTATTAACGTGCATGATCATTGCTTCCACATTTTGTATCAACGTAAACAAAACTTATTATTGGTAGGTAGGATAACAACATGGATCATGGGGATTGGATTTAAACCTACATCAATTTCATCGTGTATAAACCTCATACTCCATGACCTCAATTTTAACATGAGCATAAAGAATGTTAGCAAGGAAAGAATGACTCTCTGAAAATCATTTTCATTAGATTGAAATTCTCATGTCACTCCAATAGATCCATACTCTCTGAAACTATTTTAACTATCACAATCCTTCTAGTTCTTCCCTGAGACCTAACCTTTTCCTTGGTAATCAACCAGGTATAAAACACATTCCTCTAAAGTAGGCCATTCTGTTAAAACTGAATAAGTGTATAGTGTAGATTCTTGTGACCCACTCAAAATGGGTACTTGAAATACTGATCCAATCTCACCATGGGAGGATTTATATGATCAAATATATTCCATGAAAAGGGAAGAACATATTACCAAGGCCAATCTACATAAAATTCATCGAGAATTTAAAATATAGACTTTCAAACTAGGGCTTTCAAACACATTTGTTAAGGGTACTTTTCTTATGCCTTAAAAAATGTTTTAAAGGTGCACCTCAAATTCCTTTAGAATTCTGAGAGCACCAACACCTTGTTAGACTTGAGGTTTGATTAATGAGAGAGGTGGGAGAGAATCAGTAATTAACCTTAATAAAAAAAAATGAAAATCACAAGCATCCAAATCTATCCACAAAATTAACAAACATATTTATCTCATGTAAACCAAAATAGAGAGAAAACTACGGTCAGGATTAGTACCCACTAAATGATGTACTCTTGTGAAGTATGACCTAAGAGAAACTTAACCATGTTAAAAGTTACAACAACACTGTTAGGTGTTACTGGGTTAAGGGATTTACCTTAGACCTATTAGGACCTTTACCATGTTAAGAGTAACCTTGTTAGAGGACTTTAAACACTTGACAAAGTGTCACCTTGTTAGAGGTTTTACAACAAATATTTGTTAGGATCTACCCTGTTAAGGGATTTAACCTGCTGTAATTGTTAGGGAATAAAAAAAAGAATGATTTGTAGAAAAACACTACCTCTTCTTGATTAGATCCACTAAAGCACATAATCTCTTCTCATCATACTTAACTCTTCCCTGGTTTGATCACAACATGCACTTTACACCACACTTTTTCAACACACGATCAACAACCTTAACCTTCAACTTCATCCATTATATACTAAAATTTTAAGTCCACTGCCTTGATTAAAGCCTAAATTAGGATTTCAAAAAATCCCACTCAAATCCAACATGCCACATAAAAAAATTAAATGTATAAAATATTTTTCCAAGACCACGTTAGCCAATACAATGATTTACATAGAATGTTGTGTCAAAGAGTAAAACACATTTTGACCAAACACAAGCTTCCCCAGGAATCTTCTCGACATGCTAGCATCAAGAAATGTGATGCAAGATCATCACCTTCTATCATGAAGACATGTCACCAGCTTGTGACTAACTTAATCGATTCCACCACAAACTTAACACTAATCACCAATTAAATATTTACCACCTATCACTCAAGAATAAAAATGCTATAAGCTCTTAACAACTCTATCTTTTCTCACCGTCGCCTATCTTGCACACTCATAACTCAAATTATTTGTGGTCGCAACTGTAGCATTTGCATACCATTGACCACCATATCCCATGATCGCACCACAAGACACAACATAGATTTGACAAGACATTCAAATCATCTATCACCTATCGTTAACTGTTCTAGCAATTGCACTATTATACTTGAATTGATCACAACTTTCTCACAAGATCACTTAAATAGTAGAGGTCATGCATTAGACATCTAGAGACACACCTAAGTCTCCTATAAATATAACAACTAGTAAAACTCACCACACTCCTTCATTCGTCACAACTATGCTTTGAAACACACTAAGAAGACAAAGTCAATAATTGACAGCAATGACAACATATTATTGGCAAGTGATCAATTTTGTATGATGTGATGCAATTTTTGGTTTTCATTTATAGAAACAAATTTGGCATACTGATTGATTCATTTAAAGTTAAGTTTTGGCGACTCTGAAATCGGTTAAGTACAGAAATAGAAATATAGAGGTATTTTGAGTATCAAAGATTGAGATCAACGAGTTAAGGCGAGCGAGATTTGACAAAGATAGTATGGGGTATGTGTGACCTCCACCTAAGATAGATTTTTTTTTTGTGATGTTTACAATGAGTTAGAGATATTTGAAGATAGATAGACAACAACAGAACAATGATACATATCAACTAGACAGAAGTGATGATTTAGGGAGTATGACGTGGACTCCTGGATATCAGAGTTGGATTATGATTGTTGATAACCTATATTTTTATTATGTAAGAGAGCTGACTATGCATTTGATATTTAATTTATTAAATGTATTTTGTATTAAGAGTCAACTATGTAATATTTGTATTTGAGAGCCGACTTGGTAAAGAAGAAAGATATATATGTAATATCTTTTTGTTGAATAAGTAGAAATGGTGTGAACAGAGTTTTGGATATGGTATGCGAATTGTAGAGCAGAGGATGACAAAGATCATTGAAGTACTATGACTGGAACTATCTAAGCATTGGAGATGCTTATTTTGTTCATTACTAAGAACATTTTGTAACATAACTATATTGAAAGAGTTGTATGCTTAGTTGACTCCTAACAGGGTGTTGTATACCTTTAAAAGGGTTGTTATTCCTTTAACAAGGAATTGTACATGTAATATTTAGCTCCTAATAGGGCTAGGTCTCCTAACATGAACACTATACTTTAGTGCATGCTTGTGGGTACCATCCCCACCGGGGTTTTCCCTTGGCCAGGGTTTCCTCGACAACAAATAATGGTGTTATGAGTACTGTGTTATTTTCTTATGTTCTTTTCATTTCTAAAAACTTATGGATTATTTATAATTGGTTGAAAAGTTTTATTAAGTGTTTTAATATTGATTCACCCCCCTCTTAGTATTACCTAATCCTAACAATTGGTATCAGAGCTTTTAGCCCTTGGAGAGAAATTCTAATAGCTTAAGGGAGATCAGAATGGATTTAGATAGTTTGCAAGAAAACTTTGTTACTGCAATTGAAGACCTTGATAAAGAAAAAGTAGAGAATGAGGAATTAAGATTCAACATGTGAAGAGCTAAGAAAATTATAAAGAAAATTAGAACCAGATTGAACTTTCCAAAAGTCAGACACAAGATCTTGTGGTTTAGATAAAAGAAGATACGAACAAATACAATTCAGATCAGATGAAGCAACTTGAAGAAGAAAATGAACCCTTAAAACTTGAGAATGAAGCCATGACTAAAGAGATTCAATTACAAAAGGATGCTAAGAAGAAGATTGAAGATACTTTGAATAGTACAAATGTTTTGATGGAACAAATGAAGAATGAGGCTGACAACTACAAGAACAAGTATCTAGAACTAGAGAAATACAATCAGATCATAAAAGGTGAACTTTTTGAGGAAAATAAACACATTAAGAAACTTCACACTAGCAGTGATTAATTGATGAACAAAGAGATAGATAGAAACCTAAAGGCAATATGACTGGTGTTGGATTCAATGAAGCTGAATATTCAAAAAAACAAGAAGAGAAAACTGATGCAAAGATTGATGTTGAAAAACCTACTATTGAAGAACCTAGAGAGCAGATCAGACCCTTCAACAATAGATTTTTTATTTGTAACAAGTTTTGACACATGAAAAGAGATTGCAGAGGTAATGCCCCTTTTAAAACATTTTCTGGTTATTATTTTAATTGTAATGGATATGGACACAAGAAAGAAGAATGCAGGAAACCTGATTAGTCAGGATATAGACAAGACAATGAAAGAGAACCTACAATGAAAAATACATGCTACAAATGTAATAATCTTGGACACATTGCAAATTATTGCAAGCTGCAAGTAAATTAGGAAAGAAGACCTCCTATATGTTACAAATGCAATAATCCAGGTCATATAGCAAATTTTTGCATGTATAATGGAGAAAATAATAGAAGAGTACTATATGCACCCTAAAATGGTCACCTAGACTATGGGCCCCAATTCTATAATTTATGAAATGACCAGAATCAATTTATCAAATTCCTGAATCAATGCTTTGCAACATTTTCAATTCAAATCAATTTTCTTGATCAAATTGTAATTAATTCAATTATTTCAATATTTCCTAAGGTTTGATCATTTCATCAATAATCTTATTTAATTAAAAGAAAACATCCCTTTTAATTAAATGAAATAATCTTATTTAATTAAAATAAATCTTTTAATTAAATGATCTTATCTTATTTAATTAAAATCTCTCTTTTAATCAAATAATATTATCTTATTTAATTAAAATCTCTATTTTAATTAAATAAAATAATATTATTTAATTGAAAGAAAATCCTTCTTTAATTAAGTAAATAAAATCCCCACTTAAAGCTCTTTTTTTGATGAAAATGAAAATAAATCAAATAAAAAATAAATAAAACTCTTTTTTCTCCACACATATTCCTAAGTGGTGGGCTTTTTCCTCTTGCCTTTTTAAGAATTTATCCCACATTTCTCTTGAGGATGCATTCCTCTCCACACCTTTCTTTATAAAGAACCCTCTCCTTCTCATTTTAGGGATCAAATCAGAGATATAGAATTTTTATGCTATTGTTATGCTGCAGGTTTGGAGAGCAATTTTGTAGGAGAATTTGAGCACTTGAGCTTGGATATTGCAACTTCTCTCTTCTTGTCTTCTTCTTTCATGCCCCATGGAAATCCATTTAGATTAATTTTGCACTTGCATATTAGATTAGATTCATTTTTCCTTTGATAGATTAATCTTGCATTTGTATTTCCTTTCATAGAATAATCATGCATTGTTATCATATAGATTAATTTCCTTTCTTGTATTGTTATCATATAGAATAGATTTCATTTGCATGCATACTTGATGATCATGGAGACTAGCATTCTTTCTTTTCCTCTTTGAATCTCTTGTTTTATGGTGTACTTGCAGGGGCACAAACTAGGTCAATATGAGGACCTCCATTACAAACCCTTGCACTCCATAAATAGAGAGCTATGAGTCACCATTTTAGACCTCATTCTTGAGCAATCTTGAATATAATGACTCATAGAAGTGTGACACATTTTTAGCACACATTTTTGGTGCCCACCGTGGGGCAGAACATCTATTTCTGTCATCACATTCAAAAATTCCTTCTATCTTCTGTCTATTATTCTCTCATTGTCTTTAAAACTCTCATTTTGAGCCAAATCTAACCCCACCATCGTGTCCGGATCACCGTTTCGGTTGAAAATGACTATAAACTTGCTCATATTTGACGAAAGTCAAATCTATGGCAAATATTTTTGCCCAAACCAATTTGCACAGAAATCGAGGTAGATTTTAGATCATCTCTGCAAGCAACCCGAGGCAGATTTTTGGAAAAAAAATCTGAAAAAAATAAAAAACAAAAGATAAAAAATGAAAAATCAAATTTTTTTACTATGTTAAATTTGACGGCCATATGACCGTCAAAATCTGGGCTTCCTGTGACGGCCCCCAGCCCGTCAATTTTATTGCCATAGTTTGCTGACGTCAGTAGGGTTTGAAAAGTCTTTGCCTTCACCATTGGAGTTTTTGAGAATGCAGTCTAACTTCAAACGATCATATCTTGCTCATTTTAGGTCTAAATTGAGTACAATTTTTTTTTATTTTGGGTTGAGTTATTTGAAGATTTCTGAGTTGTTCTTAGTTTCTTGATTTGAGTCACATATGTATTAGAAATTGTAGGTTTTAATTACTGTACTTGTCTAATCCTCTATTTTGCAGCTTTCGAAGCCTAGTACGGGCTCATACGGTAACATTTTTGAGTGCAATTTTTTTTGAAAGTGTGTGATTTTTGATCTAATTTCTGAATATGCAATCCTATTTTTAATTTTATGATTTTTCTAATGCTGACCAATCTTTGGCTTTGTTCTTAATTCTTATATTTGATTACAACCTAACAGTGGTTTGCAAGATGTTGAAAAAGAAGACTCAAACAAAGACTACTAACGAATCATCTTGCATGTTGCCTTGATCGGTAGCGTGGTAAATATTTTTCTTGCATTTTGTTTTGTTTTATTAAGATAGGAACCCACATGCAAGAATTCTAAAATGAACTTCTATTTGGTATATTTAGGAATGGCAATAATGTCAGGAAACTATGCTCTCGCCCTTTTGGGATGATAAAAAATCTAGAAACATTATTGCCATTTTCTTATGTGTTTGAAGTGTCTTTTAGATTGTAATCCTCAGAATTATATGAACGTATCCTCTCCCCTTGCCTTTGTGGATCTTGGGTGTAAGAGAAACTCATATAATTATTTTAGCTTGGCTACCTCCTGAGTGCTTTAATAGAGCCCTTCTGAATCAATATATAAAAAATGCCATTGTGATTAGTCTCATAGTGGACAGGTGTGAATTTGTTGTGGCAACCAAAATCTCCTGTAGTACCCTAGTGGTGTGTTAAAGTCCTTACATTGTTAAGGTGAAAACCTTTCTTTAAAAGGATATGGAGAGCCCCCTTAATTGGGAAAATGACTTGATCACAACCACCTTAACAGATGCCTTGACTACGAACTTTGTTTTAGTGACCAAAAAACCCTCTATTTGTTGGTGTGGAAGGCCATAGACCGACTAAGACGTCTCACATTTTCACGGCTCTTAGTAGAGACTACAGTCCTTTAGGAAGTGATTCCATTGGGATTCAAAGCTTGGTGTTCCTGAGAAGTGAGTGCATATGTAAGGAGGAGCCCGTGCCTCCAAGCTTCTAAGTTGTCCGCTATGAGCAAGCGTGGCTGAACTTTGATTCAAGTGGGAATTCAACTGATATTGTCCTGGCTTACCTAGGTTGTGATGTGACTATTTATTTTACAACAAACAATCTGCTTGATGTGTCTTGTGTGAGTGAAAGATCAAAACATACACCCAAACATTAAGACAAACACTAAAATGATTAACAAATCTATATTCTTAAGTGTCAAACTATCAACTTGCTCATTTTTTCTATCCTGTCATTTTTAGTCTTCCTGGGTTGATCCAGATCAGATTAGGTCACTTTTCCCCATGTTAGAAGCTTGTTTACACTTTGGATTCTTGCATTTTGACCTCTTGAACTAGTAATCTTTGGTTTCACAAGTGACCTTGCTTGGAGTTGGTGAGCTAGAAACTGTCCTTGTTGAGAAGATAAACCTTTAGATCCTTTGATAACTCACTTGGAGAGTTTTAGTAGTCTCTTGTCCATTCACTTCCATACAAATTCAAATTCAATCAATATAACTTGGGTAAATCATCCTCCTAATCCATATGTGTTAGGGTATTCACCCATTCAGTGGGCGCCTCTGTGGCAGTGTTGGTTTATGCCTCTTGCAAAATTCTACCTTATCACCTCTCTTTTGGACAAGTGAGTGCTTTTACTATCCTAGTTTGGTACCAATGTTTTTTAGGGTTGTCCTATCACCTAGTACCTTTTCTTTCATGCCAGTTACAACAAGATATCAAGTAAATCAAGGAAAACGACCTCAAGTGGTCTTTAAGCAATTACCCTTAGTTCAAACTCACTAAAAATGTAAGGGAAAAGAACCCATATTTGATCAATCACCTAGGAACAACTCGAAAGTGTGGTTTGATTCCAAGAGTCACCTTAGTGAGTTGGGTACCCCCTTAGCATCTTCTCACTCTCCTATGGATATGAGTTACACAATGAATCAGAGAGAGAGGGAAGACATGGATAAACACCTTGATGGCATATTTGCGAAGCATAGAGATTCTATTTCATTTGGTGGTTCCTCTCGCGATAGTCGCCCAATCTCACCCCTTATCTCAACTAGATATCTAGATGCACACCAAAGGGCTGAGAGAGGTAAGAGGAAAGCTTATCAAGATGATTTATCAGAACATGAGAACCAAGGAGATGAACCTATACCAACAACTTGTTTAGAAATTCAAGACCAAGGTCACCGTTTAAAACATTTTCAAGATACATGGGTGAAAGACTTAAGAGGATTGAGCATGAAAAAAAAGCCTTCTTAGATGAACAATCTGAAAAGGAAGAGAAATTTAGACTCCTAGAATTGGAAAGAAAAACTTTGGTGGAAATGGAAAAGAAAGCCTTCCAAGAAGAAAAAGATAGGCTCTTGGCTCAGCAACTCAATGATCAATTCAACAACATGCGTGTTAGTGGTGGAAACAATTCTCCTCCATCCACTCCTCCTAAGACTCCATGAAGTGTGAGACATTCAAGAACGCCATCACAATCTCCTAGCCCTAGAGGAAGAAGGGCCTCAAGACATGATGATTATAGGAGACAAACACCTCCTAGGAACTCAAGATAACCTTCACAACACACTCATCATGGTTCACAATATGGGGGTTGTAGCTCAAGTTTTGATCTCACCTCCCAAGGTTTCATGAAAATGCAACAAGAACCACTTTTCCAACAGTATGTGGAGAAATATTTAGAGAAAAACAAGGATAAGTTCCTAGAGAGTTTAATCAACAAGGGTGCTAGAGTCCTTTACAACTTTGATGTGGACGAAAAGATTAAGAAGCAAGGTCCATCTCAAGAAGAGGAAATAAAACAACTTAAGAAAATGATGGAGAAGATGTTAACACCCAAGAATTCATTCTCACTAGATTCAATTTTTCCTAATCCTTTTGACAAAATTATTAACATGAAAGAGTTCCCTAGAAAGGTTGAAATTCCTCAATACAAAAAATATGATGGGAATGGAGATATACATGATCATGTGCACCAGTTTTATACCACAAGTTTTGAGTATCAAGATGACTCATACCTCATGAGATTGTTCCCAAGGAGTCTTAAGGGTCAAGCAATGGAATGGTTCACCAACATAACTCCCCGCGTTAAGACTTTCAAAGATCTTGTTCACAGATTTTTTCAACACTTTGCATACAATCTTTCAAGATCAATCACCATGTTGGACTTATGCAATTGAAAGAAAAATCAAGGGGAATCCTTTGGTACTTTCTTGGAAAGGTGGAGACGACAATGCTCTCGCTACTCTAGAACCATTCCTGAAAATGCAAAGATTGATATCCTTGTTAGCAACTTGGTTCCCAAAATGCAGTATGAAGTTAGCAAGATGGTTTTTGATTCCTTTGACACCATGGTTGAAACCACATGTAGGATTGAGGATGTTTTAAAAGAACAAGGAATTTTGACCAAACATGGAAATAATAACAACAACAATGGTCAAAATAACAACAACCCTAACAAGGATAAATGGAAGAACTCACATTGGAATAGGAACAAACAAGTGGTCAATGATGGAGTTGTGGACTCCTCCCAACCTAAAGATCAAACTGTGCTCCACTTTTCTAGTGTTGTTCAAGCCATGAAGCTCAATACATCTAATCAACAAGAGAATAAACTGAGATACCAAGATAGGCGTCAATTTTCAAAACTGGTGACTCATATGAGGATGTCTTGAAAACACTTATCGCCAACAACCTTGCACATCCTCAAGATCTTGCAAAGCATTATATACCTGATGTTAAGCCACATTGGTGGGATGAGAAGGCCTTTTGCAAGTTTCACAATGGTATTGGACATGACATTGAAAATTTCTACAAACTCAAGCATCTTATTCAAGATCTCACTGACAATGGAAAGCTCAAAATAGATGGATTGAACACCAATGTCGATCATAAGGTATTCAAGGAACTGTTTCCCAAATACGAGAAGGGGGAAACCTCTAAAGCTAAGAATGGAAAGGATGAGATCAATTACACTTACACAGATGCGGAGAATATTATCAATATGCTTGATTTTGTAGAAGAAAATGTCAATATGATGAGGGGTAAAGATCCCTATGGTTATGATCTAGATGTGGACTCTCCTATCTTTGATGAAGAACCTATTTTGGTGCTAAGGGGTCCTAACTCTAAAGTGTCATCTCAAACTCTTAATGTTGTCACACGAAGTCAAGGTCCCGTTGTCATTAGAGGACCTAATTCAAGTCAACCAAGTAAACCTAAGCAAGTGACATACAAGAATGTCACCTTAAAACTATTTGTCAATCCTAAGTCAAGTTATAGTCTTGTTGATCAGTTGCAGGAAACTCCAGCTCAGATTTTGATCTTTGAGCTCTTAGAGTTGTCCCTGAGACATAAGCAAGTCCTTGAGGATGTTTTGCGCATGGAAAACGTACCCAAAAACTTAGATGTTGATCAATTCCAGAACATGGTGAACCACATTTATAGCCCTCATTACCTTACATTTTTGGAGGATGATGATTAAGCCTTGAGACACCCACACAATCTTGCCCTTCATATTGAGGTCATGATCCATAGAACCTGTGTGAAGTGCGTGTTGATAGATGGGGCTGCTGGGATTAATATTTGTTCCTTTAATCTTTTGAAAGAATTGGGTTGTTCTGAGAAAGTCATAGATACTAAAAAAAGGTTTACTATCAAAGCCTATGATAAGGCAGAAAGAAGTTCCAAGGGGTTGGTCGTCCTTCCTTTTAGGATTGGCCCTGTTGAAAAAGATATTTTTTTTCAAATAGTTGATGCTGGACCCCTTGCGTATAATATCTTACTTGGTAGACCATGGATTCATGATATGCAAGTAGTGTCATCTACTTACCATAAGTGTGTTAAGTTCCCCTACAATGGAATAGAGGTTTGTATACCTGAGGATAACACTTTATCTATCAATTCCATTTCAGCAATAACTCATGTTCCCCTAAATAGAGAAGCAAAATATTTTAATGCAACCTTAGCTGAATGTAAAGACAAGCTTAAGTCGATAGACCTTGGCATGGGGGGTATCAACTCAACTCCCTCACAACATTACCAGTTTTGCCTACGTCTTATAGCAAGCCTTCACAAGAAAAGAAACCTTCCTCTTTAGCTATGACTTTATTTGGCACATTTGTAGAGTCCTCAGTGTCTATCCAAGATGAGAAAGAAGAAACATTTGTTAGAGACTAGGTCTATAGAGAAGAGAAATATTTGCACAATGAGAAATTATCTCCCTCTCCTAAGGCTTATGGAAGAGAGTACACTTTTGTCAGACAGATGGGCTATCCTAGACATGGCCCTCTTAATCATAGATTGGATGCAAGAGCTGAACCTCTTAATCATTCTCTTTTTGGACGCAAGTCTAAGAAGCCAGTTGGCCTAGGCTTCACAAATCACAACAAGTACACTACTCCTATCCTTGATAAGTCAGATAGTGAAGATGAACAAGAATATATACCTAGTTTGAAAAATCAACATGACATGTGTGAATATTGGGTCCCTTCCACTAATCTCCTCTGGGGAGATTTAGATATTCCGATCGCTCATACATCAGTTGCAAATTTAGAACAACATGAATCAGATATAGAAGATCCTTTCAGAGAATGTCAACGAAAGAATCTTGTTTGTTTAATGGAAAGAGAAGGAGTTACTCTTGATGACACTAGAGCTTCCATCTCAAGATGTCCCAAACCTTCATGGTGTAAACATCCTAGTCACAGTTCAGACACAAGTTCATATGAGTATGAATGGGACTCCTTTTCTGAGTCCTCCATAGTTGATAGAGATATTGATTTTATCCACACTTATAGTTCTCAACCCAAAGTAGCCAACAAGTCACATGTAGGATTAGAGGATTTGAACCCATGTGTTGCCTTAGTGGATGATTCTTCTCTTGTTAAGATGAATCCTAATTTGGGTAGCTTATAAGGATACTTGATGGGCTCTGACTCTTCGATCACCAGGGATAATATCATTCACATCTATAACCTAGAACTAGTCATTGACTTGCCTCTTGTTCATCCTGACGTCATTGATTGGTCCCAACTCTATCAAGAACCTGAGATCTTAACATTTCAAAATGATTATGAGATAGGCTGTTACCTAAATGCCATTGAACTCATAGTCTCTTCCACCAGTGAACCGACTAATAGCATGATAGAGCTAGACATCAAGTACCTTAGTCACAAAATAAAAATAAAATTAAATTAAAAGAATAGGAGTTTTGATGGTGAAAACCACTATGTGGTGGTGTCAGAACTAAAAAAAGTAAAAAGAAATGACATATCCAAGGGTGAAAACTTCTTTGAGGAACCTAAGGATGAGGTACTTGATCATCTCCCCAGCTATTTTCAAGATAGATCTTCAGTACTTATTGAACCAACACAAACATTCAATTTGGGTACATATGAGGCTCCACAAATAGTACACTTGGTTGATTCCTTGTCACCTCAAGAAAAAGAAGCTTACACTAAGTTCTTACAGATAAACAAAATCAAATTTGCATGGAATTATTCAGATATGCCAGGGTTGGACATTAATCTTACCATGCATCACTTGTCCATAGCTCTAGGTGTCAAACCAGTTAAACAAAAATTGAGAAAGATGCATCCTCACATAACACTCCTAGTAAAAGCAGAATTGGAGAAAATCCTTGGTGCAAGGTTCATAAGAGTTATCGCCTATGCTGAATGGATATCAAACATTGTACCAGTTTCCAAACATGAAAAATCTATTCAAGTTTGCACAGATTTTAGAGATGTCAATAGAGAATGCCTAAAGGATGACTTTCCACTTCCCAATATAGACATGATAGTCGATATGATTGTGGGTTATGAGATTTATTCCTTGATGGATGGTCTTTCCAGATACAATCAGATTAAGATAGCTCCTAAAGATAAAGAAAAGACAACATTCACTTGTGCATGGGGTACCTATAGTTGGAACATTATGCCTTTTCGATTAAAAAATGTAGTAGCCACCTATCAATGAGCTATGACAACCATTTTTCATGACATGATGCATAAAAACATGGAATATTATGTGGATGACACCTTGGCCAAGTCTAAAAAAAGAGATACACACTTAGATGATTTAGAAGTCATTCTAGATTGCAAGGAACAATTTCAACTAAGGTTAAATCATAAAAAGTGTGCATTTGGAGTCACCTCTGGAAAACTACTTGGCTTCATCATTTCAGCAAAAGGAATAGAGGTAGACCCTGAAAAAGTTCAAGCAATCATAGATATGCCACCTCCTAGTAACATTAGTCAAATGAGGAGTCTTCAATCTATAAGGAGATTTATTTCACAATTGGTGGATAGAGCTCAACCCTTCAACAATAACTTACACAAAGGAGTCAAATGTGTTTGGAATGAGGATTGTCAAAAGAGTATAGATCAAATCAAGCAGTACTTGGAAAATCCTCCCATTTTAATGCCTCCTATCCCAGGGAAACCACTTATTCTATACATTTCAATGACATAATCTTCCTTGGGGGAATTACTAGCCCAACTTGATGAAAATGGAAAAGAAAGAGCAATATACTATATTAGCCGCACTCTTATTTCATATGAGGTTAACTACACCAACATTGAAAAAATCCAAAAAAATGATATATTGTCAAAAATTCTAAAAATCAGAAAATATCTTGAAAAAATGATCATCTTAGTGAAAACCTAGCAATAGGCGCTTTGATGTATCTCCAAAAAAATTATATATTCCAAAAATACAAAAAATTCAAAAATTCAAAAAATTCAAAAAAAATGGAAAAAGTGCCTTGGTGAAAACCTAGAAACAGGTGCCTTGATAGCGAAAATTCAAAAAAAATAAAAAATAAAAAGTGCAGAAAAAAAGAAGAAAAAAATAAAAAAATTGTAATCCAAGTGGTGAAAACTTAGAAATAAGCACTACTTGGGGCCTTTGCGCCCCTATTTTTTCAGCATGTGTCCTTGACACTTAGCCTTTCTCCATCATGCCTTGTCCTTGTTGCCTTGGTTTGGAATTGGTCTTTGTCTTTGTCTAGGGGGCATAACTATGTTAGCTTCGATCTCTTGGATGCGTTTGTCTTTAGGACACCTCACAAACAGTGTTTTTCAACACCACCCCAACTGTATTTTTCAATACAACCCCTGACATTGAGTGTTTTTCAACACTTATCAGTTTGGTGTTACCCAATTTTGTCATGTGGTATTGCCTGCTTGCAAGCATTCAATCCTTATCGTCGGAACTCAATATCAGTTAACACACTTAAATTTTTAAACACAACACTTAATGCTGGAGCTATGTCATGACATTTTCTTTGTATGCTGATTGTTGTTGATTTTTGTTGAATGTCCTTGTCTAATAAGTCTCTCTCTGATGCATAGCTAGAGGACTCAAGGCATGGGGCATGTTTTTATTTGCTTTCTTCTTGTGGGTGTGATCTTGAAAGTCTTGAGTGTCTCTTGTTGTTATCTTGATAGACTTAGGAAATTTGAGGCTTCATCCTTGATTGTTTTTGCACAATCGTTCTTCTACTCATCCTGGCTTCTATGCCTTGATGTGAGCATGGTTTTGCTACATTAAATTGGGTAAGCCAATAGCGAAGTCATCTTGACCTTTATGTCATTGATGCTTATGTTAGAATCTTTCCACATTCCAATCCGATATAAATCGCATTCATATCTTCATAGTTGCGCTTGTGACTAGTGATGATTGTGTGATTTTACGATGTCTGTTAATAATGGGCAATGATGAAAATAAGTTCCTTAACATTATCTCATTAATGTGTTACCCAAATTTTCAGCATTGCATCAAAGTAGCCACAAATAGGAAAAAATTGCATTTTTTAAGAGTCCCATTAATGTTATCCTTCATATATTATTAATAAACATTCTACCACTACATTCATTTTCAGAAGTTATTATTTGTACTCTAAGAGTTGATCACACTCAAGAATTTCTAAATTATAATTGATCAATTACATTGTGCATTCAAACTGGATGTATGGTATAAGTGTTGTTTCATCTTTCCTTTCATATCAATAGAAGTACAATGCATAATAGAATGTATAAGTGAAATTATGGAGTAAGGGTCCCATGCATTGCCTTGTGGTTAGTTTTTTGCATCTGCATTTAGGTTTCCATGGTTCCTGGTTAGTTTTCGCATCTGCATTTAGGTCCCTTAGGGTTTACTTGCATAACGAGAAGAAAGTGGGGTGTTAGATCCAGCTGGATCTAAGTAATACATGCAACACAAACAACATACAATCAGTTTTTCTAAAAACTGCATATCAATCTGATGAAACAATGTAATGAGAAAACATTCATTCACAATATCTAAAAATAGTATTAAAGGGACTTGTTCCAAACATGAATCCTTTTACTGTTTATGATCACTTGGATATGTACTATTCTTTTCTATCAAATCAGATATCTGAGCAAACTTAGCATATCATCTGAGAAACTGGTTTTCAGAATTTGGTTAACATACTAGTTCAACAAATGATACAAACCAACCAACACTCATGAGTGAATGTCATCTTGGCATACATTCACTCACAAATGTTAATTGATGCATATGATTTGATGACCTAATAAATTAAACGGTGTTTTGTGTGCAAGTGGGCAGATATGTATGACTGAATGCAGTAGGCAGGGGAAAATAATGCAGTGGATGTCACAAGCCCATGCTCGAACTTCACATAAGCCATTACATTTAGAAGGAGATTGTTTACATCTCAGAAGGTTACTACTCACATGCATAAGAAGGATAAGATGTAGACATATGAAGGAATTCAAAAGATGCCACAAGAGGCACATGAACAAAGAAAACTGGAAAAATATAGAATTGAAAGAACCTGAAAGTTCACTGTCTTCATGTAAATAACAAAGATTTAGAAATGTTGTTACAGTAAGTGCCTCTTCATGTGTATGTTGTTTCAAGACATCTGTTAAATGTTCATTTTATAAATCAAAGTTGAAAACACATGCATAAAGATTAAGCATATTTTCTATGACATAATGATGCTGTTATGTTCATGTTTAGAGCTGAATTTTCAAAAGAATATGCATAATAAAGAAATATGGAAGCTGCAAATAAGGACAAAAATTAACAATCTCAGTATCTACATAAGTTTGCATTCATGATGGTGGAACATGCACAGAAGACAGACATCAAGAATGGAATGTCAGTAATTATCTATCAACCTTATGGATGTTGATTTCAAAGAGATAAAATTCATGTCTTCATGTTAATTTTCAAGAGATATCTAAATGCAGAGTGTTTAAACGAATACATCTTATACTGTTGTACTAAAAGATAATATACATTCATGATGATAGTATAGGGTATGCAATGATGTTAAAACATATATGCCAATTAGGGTTTCTCATTTTTGAGAATGACCCATGGGAGTCACGAGCCCATGCTCGAACCCCATAGGTAAAATCTTGTATGCATTTAAAAGAAACACTGTGTTTTTACACTAACTGCATTTAACATTTTTGAAAGTTTAAACATACTCGGGTTTCATATATTTTCTTATACTGTTATCAGTTAAACAAGAAATAGTTATGTTTTACAAGCATACTAGAGGAGAAATATCTCATGTTTTTGCAGATAAAACAGAGCACAATTGATACAAAAGAGTGTTCGGTTTGAATAGGGAAGCATGTTTTATGCTTATTAAAAGTTGTGACAGCAAGGAGAATGTTTTCTAAAACATTTAAACTGTGAAAAAACCTGTGTTTTACTTCAAATTTAGACAAGCATCAAAACTGACAACTTCAAGTGCAAGTTCAAAATCCATGTGGGTATTTCAAAATATTCTGAATGACAGTGGGTATTATAGTGAAGTTCAACATTAAGCAGTGCTGTAGTGATGGTCTCGATAGTAAACCAAGACTAGTTCAAAATTTATATGAATGTTTAATGCTACGGTCGACATCAAGCAAAGTGTTCCAACATTTATTAAACACTAAGTAATGATTACATTGAGAGAGTCGACACAACAAAAGAAACCTCATAGTTATCAAGTTTCACATCATCTCTATTCTACAACAAACAAATTAATAATGATCACTTACATGTATGTGCAAAGTTGCTGGTGTATTCTCCTTATACTTTCAGTCATGGCTGTATCAACTCGCAGAAAAAATGTGAAGCTTATGATTGAAAGATGTCATAAAGTTTAAACCAAATACATCCACCACACCTTTCATTCATAAGCTACATTTTTATATGCTGAAGAGAACCCACATGGTGGTTGAGAAAAAAAAATCATACCTTGGTCTGTTGCCCACGTGTCTGAAGGAGGAAGCTAAAAGACAACCCGCAACATTCAAAAGAAGATAGTAGAGTCCACGGTGTTTTTTCCCTAGTTCCATGTCACACTACAGAATGGGGATGAGTCTCAAGTTGTTGCTGAGATGACTAAGCCGTGAAGGCCAAAGTTCATGGTAGCTCGATGCCTCAATCATAGTTCAAGGTCAGTCCCAGACTAGCAGTGATGTTGCTCTATGATACAGTATGAACTGGGGATGAGTCTGAAGCTGTGGCTGAGACATCCCCAGTTCAAAACTGAAATTTATGGGCTCGACATCTCAACCACAGCATGAGACCATTCCAAGACTGCAGTGGTAATACATTCCAAGTCTGTAGTGGTGGCCACAAATAGTGAAGAACTTCCTGAGTCTCCTTTACGCAGTGCAGTTCAAAACCCGTGATGGTGGTAAAACATCAGCTCAAGAAACCCAAGTTACAAACAACTATGCGGCGCCATTTGTATTGGCTTAAAGACACTATATCACCAAATGTCCCAACATTCAAGCAAATGGAAGATGACTTACAGTTGAAGCCCAAGTTGAAAGCAAAGGAAGACCAAAAGATGTGGCTTGTATTGAAGGAAAATACAATAGAAAGATGCCATGTGTTACAGTGAGCATAAAACGACATCCTTTTCCATCCTAAAGTTCATGAAACTAGATTTTTTTCCACAGAACAGAAGCAGATACATTGCAGAGATTCATGGTTTCCAGTTTCAACATGGCGACACCACAAAGAAAAAACCCTAACTCACAAATGAAATCAATGAAAATGTGTTATGTTTTACTCACATTTGAAATCCACTTTTAGATGGATTAAATGCACTTGTAGTTCCCATTGCAATGACATTACCTCCATATTGCCATGATGGTACTTTTAGTGCCACGAAGTCTCAAAGTTGTCGTTTTAAACTGAGATGGTCAAGTCGACTACAAACCATGGTAACCAAACAAACTGCAGCTGCATCAACTATAGTGGTGTGGTGTCGACAGAGTTGGGATATTTTATGATGCCAAGTTGATAAGAGTTTTCATCCCCTTTGAAGTTAGGTTTTTGGGCTTTCAAATAAGGTGGTAATGCATTTAGGGTTGAAATGTCATGTATTCGAATAGGTAAAAGTTGATAAAGTATGTAATAAGATATATTCTTATCTATCAATGTAGGGTTAAAAAAGCTTAGGGTTTGGATTTAGGGTGCTAATTTGGCCCTATAGTTTGGGAGATCTATCATGGGGGTTTTTGGGCTGAATTAGTTTTTGAAATAAGCCATGTTGGCTATTTAGTGGTGGATTTACTTCATGTTTTAGGGGGGTCAAATTGGTGGATAGAGGAGCTTTAGTGAATTTTCTATTCCTATAGTTGTTTGTTCATGTTTTTGTATTCCATTGTAAGTTCATGCTTTTAATTTCGATTTTGTTCAAG
This sequence comes from Thuja plicata, assembly GCA_018584345.1. NCBI lineage: Eukaryota > Viridiplantae > Streptophyta > Pinopsida > Cupressales > Cupressaceae > Thuja > Thuja plicata. The sequence goes on from MU227655.1 coordinate 1,271,467, forward strand.
AGGTTTCCACTATTCCTTACCATTATTCTGAAATTCATACATGTAACTTGTATACAGATTTTGAGAAGAATATAGTTGCCCCACTTTTCCATACATCTTATTGTGATCATTTGTTCAAATTCCTTTTCAATTTTCTACATCCAAGAGTAATACATTTATAATATGGATTAGTGAATTGCATTGATTCCTATTCTATATCACAAAATATAAGCCTTTTGAAGAATATGCATGTTGTTAATGGTAAGATTACTGCTTGTGGTTAAACCCTAGTTGTGGCCTTCCAATTAGCCTATGTATTGAAGAGTGAATGATAGTGCAGAGATCCCCTAGGGTATGCTAAGTGAGTGTTAGCTAGAAGCTTTTGAAAGATCTGAATCTTCTTGGTGTATCACCTTTTCTAGTTTTATCCATGCAAGTTCAATTTTAAATCTTTCTCACTTTTCTCAATTAAATTTTCAATCAAGAGGTGATATTCCATACGAAATAGGAACCGACCTAGAATCCAGAGACTCTTCCTCATCCATAGTTCACCCACAGCTAGGGGAAGTTTCCATTTTTAGATAGAATTGCCATGAAGCCTTAATGCCTGATTTAGGGTGACAATTCTAAGACTGAATAATTTTTGGCACTCCTGGTGGGACCACAAACTGCTTCTTAGTTCTGATTTAAGTTCTGTGATTGATTTAAGTTCTCAGTGTGGATTTTAATGAGCAGAACTCCAACAAGATCAAACAAGGAGGGATTTGTGTACCAGGAGTTATAGTCAAGCAGAAGGGAAGGAATATCATCCAGAGGTGGAAGAGCACCGCAAAATCCAAGAGGTGCTCTATCGAATTCAAAATTCTCTTCATTTGATAACCCCATTTTTGAAGATCAAGCGGTAAATTTAGATGAACTTGAGGTTATTAATGAAGAAATCAATCTTCCTGAGGATTTAAGTGTCCCTACTCATTTCAGATTAGAATTGCCAAGTGTTGAGAATTTGTTTATAGATAACTCTATCTTTGGGGCTTCTACAAGTGTTACTGCAGCAAATCCCCAGAATTTGAAGACTTATCAAAGGAAGGTAGTTCAACATACTCAAACTCCTACTGTACCTATTATTCAGCAACAAGTACCACCAGCTACAGGAATGGTAACAATATACCCTTGGCTGCCTTGAAAGGTTTGCCATCATTCACCAGAGAAGGTCAAGTGATAGCTATTGAACACATCAGAGATATTGCATCTCTGTGCAATGTCCACCATGTCATGGAAGAAGATGTGGCTATGAAGATACTGGCTGCATCACTTAAAGGTAAAGCTCTTGATTGGTTCAGAAATCTTCCAATAAATTCTATTGCTACATGGGATGTTTTTGGGGAAAGTCTTTCCAAGTGTTTTGAAGATAAATCTTACAATCTTTCTCTAGTAGAACAACTAACTACCATTAAAAGGGCTCCACAGGACGAACTAACTGATTTTAATCTTAGGTTTTAGAAAAATTGGAATAGGATCCCTACCATGGTAAGACCCTCTGCTGAGTATGCATTTTTGTACTTTCTTAAAATCTTGAATAGTGATATTTCAGTAATGTTTCAGTAATGATCCAGTCAATGGGAGGGAATTCTTTACCTCAGGATTTTGAGATTGCAATAAGGGAAGAAAATGGTCTCATTCAGGTAGAAAAGATAGCTCCTAGGCCACCCATGCCTTATTTTCCTAACATCCAATCCAATATGCCACTAGTTGTCCCACTTCTAGCCCCGTTGCCATCTTACAAAAGTGAGGAAACTATGCCTATTGTCCCTCCTAGTGAATTGCAAAGCATAAAAAATAGTCAACAAAAAATTGAGAGCTTGCTATAGACCTTTGGGAATGAACTAGTTAACATGAAAAGATAGCAAAGTCATCCAATAGCCCATACTCAAGGTCAATTTTCTAGCTCTTCATCTCAGCAACCTAATCAGCCCAGTTATCAAAGTAGCGAGCAATAGTATCAGGGAAATAGTAATGCAAATAGGAAAAACTAGAATCAAAGGCCTTATAGGCCATACAATCCAACACCTCTCAATGTTGTTAGGGATATTGTTCCTAGCCAAAATAACCTTGTTACAGATTATGAATGGTGTTATCCCTGTAATGAACAACAAAATCAATCTAAGTGTACTAATGGAGTGCTCAATCAAGCCTTAATGGTTCAAAGTATCATAGATTCACAACCTATTGTATCCATTGAAGAGGCTTAGCCACACTATGATACAACTGCTCTTGACACTGCATTCCTCAATTGGCAAGAGGAAGAGTTCTATGGAGTGAATGGTGATTCATCCATATCAGCAAATACCAGAGCCAGGAAGAGAGCCGTAGAATCAGAGCAATCAACTGCTGGGATTGCTGCTACAAATCAATCATCACTCATTCCACCAGTTTCAATCCTAAAGGGAGCCTCTACTCATGCAAACAGAGAAAAACAGTATCAGAAATAGCTAGATCAGAGTATTAGTAAGTCTCCTCAGAAGGTACAGTTTGTTGTTCCTTATAACATTGTTGATAATATGAAGAAGATGAACGTTTCTATTTCCATGTGGGAGTCATTAGCTATTCCAGGGAAAACCGATTGATTAAAGGAGGAACTGTCAAAAGGAACAACAATTCCACATCAAGCTATACATCATCCTCCTAGAGTGGTCTTGGCCAATTCAGAGCCTTCAATGGTTCATGATGAAGCAGTTAAAGGAGAAAGGAAGATTGGTAAAGTGCAGCAGCCAGTATTACAAGAAAGTAAAAATGTTGCAGAATTAAAGCAATCGACAATACCAATTGAAAGAAAGCTAGAAAATATGTATAAGATGACAGAAAAGGAAGGTAAGAAATCTGCAAATATTAAGCCTCCCCCTTCTACATTTCTTTGATTATTGGGAATAAATTGGTGCATAATTGCATGGTAGACAGTGGTGCAACCAACACTGTCATGCCAAAGAGCATAGCTGATGTACTAGATTTAAAATATGAGCCTCTTGAGAAAGGAGTTGTCCAACTTGACGGTTCTTCGGTTAAAATAGTAGGAGTTGTTAAAAATGCAAGTTTAACCTTGCACTCATGTCCAAAATTCTCCATTTTTCAGGATATTTTTGTTATAGATCTACCCCCTTACTTCGCTCTGTGTTTATCAAGAGACTTCACAGCCAAAATAGATGGATATTTCTCATCAGATTGGTCTCACCTATATTTTAGAACTAGATATGGTGCTAAGGTGACCATAAAATCAGAATTATGATCCAAAGACCACATAGAGCCTTATAATCCTAGCCCCATCAATGCAAGTTGTGTGATCATGGATCCAGATGAAATCAATGAGACTTCATCTCACAACACACAAACTGAAGGATATCCTGATTTTGTCCTAGATGAATGGGAAGCTAGAAGTGATCAAGATATTGATGTGTTTGATGTTGGTTTTGGTAATTATGTAATGTTAGAATCTAATTCAATTGTTCCTAATCTAGTTAAAGATCAATGTCCTGAATCAGAATCATCTAATCAATTATGGGATCTATATTTTGATGGATCAAAGAATAAAGATGGTATTGGTGCAGGAGCTATGTTGATATCACCTCATGGTGATAAATTTTATGCTTCTTACAAGTTATCTTTTCCATGTTCTAATAATATAGCAGAACATGAGAGCTTGATCCAGGGCTTGGAGTGGGCTAGGAAAAGGGGAATCAAATGTTTAAAGGCATTAGGAGACAGTGAGATGATAGTAAGGTAGGTGAGAGGAATTAATACTGTTAAGAATGATCTCTTAAAGCTGTATAAATCAAGAGTGTCTGATATTTTGGAAGATTTTGATGCTTTCAATCTTATTTCTATACCTAGAAGGGAGAACATGCATGCTAACCGATTGGCTGGTATTGGCGCACATGCTACAAATATAGAAAATAAAGGACTGGTTTTAGACCAGTCACATATTAAAATTGTTGTAAGGCCATCTATTCCAGATAACGATGCTAATTGGCAAGTATTTTACACTGATGAACATATCTTGAGTTTTATGACATAAATTGAAGAATTTTTTGCTCCTAAAAGAGATAAGTATGATCAGCAAATGGAGAATCAAGTTATTCAGCTGAAGACTAATAAGCTTCCAAGGGGATTGGTCAGCCTAGAATCAGCCTTCAACTCAGATGATCAATTCAGGAAGAGTAAAACCAGTCTACTGGTTAAAGAAGATCATTATGAGGAGGTGGAGATATTTAGAGATAAATATCTGAAGGTTGGTAAAATAAACTCTCCCAATGAAAAAGAATTGTTTATTAATCTTTTCAGAGAATATAGTGATGTATTTGCTTGGGATTATACTGATTTTAAAGGGTTTGATCCTCAACTGACTCAACATACCATAGAGTTAGAACCAAATGCAAAACCAATCAGGCAAAGGTAAAGGCCCATAAATCCCAAATTAGAACCTTTAATGCTGAAAGAACTAAGAAAGCTCTTAGATGGAGGTATAGTATTCCCAATAAAGCATACATCATGGGTTTCCAATCTAGTTCCGGTAAGGAAGAA
>MU227655.1:1278635-1298145 GCA_018584345.1 Thuja plicata
ATTATTTGTACTCTAAGAGTTGATCACACTCAAGAATTTCTAAATTATAATTGATCAATTACATTGTGCATTCAAACTGAATGTATGGTATAAGTGTTGTTTCATCTTTCCTTTCATATCAATAGTATTACATTGCAGAATAGAATGCATAAGTGAAATTATGGAGTAAGGGTCCCATGCATTGTCTTGTGGTTATTTTTTTGCATCTGCATTTAGGTCTCCATGGTTCCTAGTTAGTTTCCACATCTGCATTTAGGTCCCTTAAGGTTTACCTACATCAGGAGAAGAAAGTGGGGTGTTAGATCTAGCTGGATCTAATTAATACATGCAACACAAACAAAATACAATCAGTTTTTATAAAAACTGCATATCAATCTGATGAAAACAATGTAATGAGAAAACATCCATTCACAGTATCTAAAAATAGTATTAAAGGGACTTGTTCCAAAAATGAAACCTTTTACTATTTATGATCACTTGGATATGTACTATTCTTTTCTATCAAATCAGATATCTGAGAAAACCTAACATATCATCCGAGAAACTGGTTTTCATAATTTGGTTAACATACTAGTTCAACAAATGATACAAACCAACCAACACTCATGAGTGAATATCATCTTGGCATAAATTCACTCACAAATGTTAATTGATGCATATGATTTGATGGCCTAATAAATTAAATGGTGTTTTGTGTGCAAGTGGGCAGATATGTATGACTGAATGCAGTAGGCAGGGGAAACTAATGTAGTGGATGTCATGAGCCCGTGCTCAAACTTCACATAAGCCATTACATGCAGAAGGAGATTGTTTACATCTCAGAAGGTTATTGCTCACATGCATAAGAAGGATAAGATGCAGACACATGAAGGAATTCAAAAGATGCCACAAGAGGCACATGAACAAAGAAAACAAGAAAAATGCAGAATTGAAAGAATCTAAAAATTCACTATCTTCATGTAAATAAGGGAGATTCAGAAATGTTGTTACAGTAAGTGCCTCTTCATGTGTATGTTGTTTCAAGACATCTGTTAAAATTTCATTTTGGAAATCAAAGTTGAAAACACATGCATAAAGATTAAGCATATTTTCTATGACATAATGATGCTGTTATGTTCATGTTTAGAGCTGAATTTTCAAAAGAATATGCATAACAAAGAAATATGGAAGTTGCAAATAAGGACAAAAATTAACAATCTTAGTATCTGCATAAGTTTGCATTCATGATGGTGGAACATGCACAGAAGACAGACATCAAGAATGGAATGTTAGAAATTATCTATCAACCTTATGGATGCTGATTTCAAAGAGATAAAATTCATGTCTTCATGTTAATTTTCAAGAGATATCTAAATGCAAAGTGTTTAAATGAATACATCTTATACTGCTGTACTAAAAGATAATATACATTCATGATGACAGTATAGGGTATGCAATGATGTTAAAACATATATGCCAAATAGGGTATCTCATTTTTGAGAATGACCCATGGGAGTCACGAGCTCGTGCTTGAACCCCATGGGTAAAATCTTGTATGCATTTAAAAGAAATAGTGTGTTTTTAAACTAACTGCATTTAGCATTTTCAAAAGTTTAAACATACTCAGGTTTCATATATTTTGCTTATACTGTTATCAATTAAACAAGAAATAGTTATGTTTTACAATTATACTGGAGAAGAAATATCTCATGTTTTTGTAGATAAAACAGAGCACAGCTGATACAAAAGAGTGTTCAGTCTGAAGAGGAAGCATGTTTTATGCTTATTAAAAGTTGTGATAGCAAGGAGAATGTTTTCTAAAACATTTAAACAGTGAAAAAACCCGTGTTTTACTTCAAATTCAGACAAGCATCAAAACTGACAAATTCAAGTGCAAGTTCAAAAGCCATGTGGGTATTTCAAAATAATGTGAATGACAACATGTGGGTATGATAGTGAAGTTCAACATTAAGCAGTGCTACAGTGATGGGATCGATAGTAAACCAAGACAAGTTCAAAATTTATATGAATGTTTAAAGCCACAGTCGACATCAAGCAAAGTTTTCCAACATTTATCAAACACTAAGTAATGATTACATTGAGAGAGTCGACACAGCAAAAGAAACCTCATAGTTATCAAGTTTCACATCATCTCTATTCTACAGCAAACAAAGTAATAATGATCACTTATCTGTATGTGCAAAGTTTCTGGTGTATTCTCTTTATACTTTCAGTCATGGTTGCATCAACTCGTAGAACAAATGTGAAGCTTATGACTGAAAGATGTCATAAAGTTTAAACCAAATAGATCCACTGCACCTTTCAATCATAAGCTACATTTTTATATGCTGAAGAGAACCCACATGGTGGTTGAGACAAAATAGTCATAGCTTGGTTTTTTTCCTGCGTGTCTGAAGGAGGAAGCTAAAAGACAACCCGCAACATTCAAAAGAAGACAACAGAGGCCGCAGTGTTTTTTCCCCATTTCCATGTCACACTACAGAATGTGAATGAGTCTCAAGCTATTGCTGAGATGACTAAACATTGAAGGCCAAATTTCATGGTATCTCGATGCCTAAATCACAGTTTGAGGTCACTCCCAGACTAGCAGTGGTGTTGCTCTATGATACACTATGAACTAGGGATGAGTCTGAAGCTGTGGCTGAGACATCCCCAGTTCAAAACCCAAATTTGTGGGCTTGAAATCTCAACCATAGCTTGAGACCATTCCAAGACTGCAGTGGTAATACATTCCAAGTCTGCAGTTGTTGCTACAAACAGTGAAGAACTTCCTGAGTCTCCTTTATGCACTGCAGTTCAAAACTCGTGATGGTGGTAAAACATCAGCTCAAGAAACCCAAGTTACAAACAACTATGTGGCGCCATTTGTATTAGCTTAAAGACACTATATCACCAAATGTCCCAACATTCAAGCAAATGGAAGATGACTTACAGTTGAAGCCCAAGTTCAAAGCAAAAGAAGACCAAAAGCTGTGGCCTGTATTGAAGGAAAATACAACAGAAAGATGCCATGTGTTACAGTGAGCATAAAATGACATCCTTTTCCCTCCTAAAGCTCATGAAACATGATTTTTTTCCATAGAACAGAGGCAGATACATTGCAGAGATTCATGGTTTCCAGTTTCAACATGGCGGCGCCACAAAGAAAAAACCCTAACTCACAAATGAAATAAATGAAAATCTATTATGTTTTACTCACATTTGAAATCCACTTTCAGATGGAGTAAATGCAGTTGCAGTTCCCATTGCATCGACATTACCTCCATATTTCCATGATGGTACTTTTAGTGCCACAAAGTCTCAAAACTGTCCCTTCAAATTGAGATGGTCAAGTCGACTACAAACCATGGTGACCAAACAAACTACAGCTGCATCAACTACAGTGGTGTGGTGTCGGCAGAGTTGGGATATTTTATGATGCCAAGTTGATAAGAGTTTTAATCCCCTTTGAATTTAGGTTTTCAGGCTTTCAAATAAGGTGGTAATGTATTTAGGGTTGAAATGTCACGTATTCAAATAGTTAAAATTTGATAAAGTATTTAATAAGATATATTCTTATCTATCAACTTAGGTGTAAAAAAGCTTAGGGTTTGGATTTAGGGTGCTAATTTGGCCCTATAGTTTGGGAGATCTATCATGGGGGTTTTGGGGGGAATTAATTTTTGAAATAAGTCATGTTGGCTATTTAGTGGTGGATTTACTTCATGTTTTAGGGGGGTCAAATTGGTGGATAGAGGAGCTTTAGTGAATTTTATATTCCTATAGTTGTTTGTTCATGTTTTTGTATTCCATTGTAAGTTCATGCTTGTAATTTCAATTTTGTGCAAGAGGATTCCACTATTCCTTACCATTATTCGCAAATTCATACATGTGACTTGTATACATATTTTGAGAAGAATATAGTTGCCCCACTTTTCCATACATTTTATTATGATCATTTGTTCAAATTCCTTTTCAATTTTTTGCATCCAAGAGTAATACATTTGTAATATGGATTAGTGAATTGCATTGATTCCTATTCTATATCACAAAATATAAGCCTTTTGCAGAATATGCAAGGGTAAGATTACTACTTGTGGTTAAACCCTAGTTGTTTCCTTCCAATTAGCCTATGTATTGAACAGTGAATGATAGTGCAGAGATCCCCTAGGGTATGCTAAGTGAGTGTCAGTTAGAATCTTTTGAAAGATCTGAATCTTCTTGGTGTATCACCTTTTCTAGTTTTATCCATGCAAGTTCAATTTTAAATCTTTCTCCCTTTTCAAAATTTTTTTGAATCAGGAGGTGATATTCCATACCAAATAGGAACCGGCCTAGAATCCAGAGACTCTTCCTCATCCATAGTTCACCCACATGTAGAGGAAGTTTTCATTGTCAGATAGAATTGCCATGAAGCCTTAATGCCTGATTTAGGGTGACAATTCTAAGACTGAACAAAATGATGAACACAAATTCCTATGTTACATTTTCTCTATTGCAAGTACACCTTTGTATTTTCATGTAGCTTGCATTTTCAGACCTCATGTTAGTTTTCATTTTAGGCTGCATTATGAGTTTGAGAGGGTTTCCTTCATCTTTCTTGTAGACTTTTAATCAACTATGGTCATGTTTGATCTTCCTTTCCTTATCTTCTTTCGTGATCTGAATCAAAATTTTCTATCTTAAATAGTTGATTGACTTTGGGGCATTCTCTCTCTTAAGGAAAATTCTCTTTCTTCTCTCCATTTCTTTCCACCTCTTCCAAACTTCTATATTTCATTCACTTTCACCCCACTTCTTTTCTTCTAATTCAACATTGGGGCATAATCTTTCGTGCTTGATGGTCTACCTTGGTTCTTTGATCCTTATATCTTTAATCTTACATCAAGAACCTTATCTTTAGTTCGATTTGATCAAATTTATCAATTTTATTTTTCTCCTCTATCTCATTTCAATTTTGATCACGAGGGGGTAGTACTTATCAAACTTTAATCCTTGATTTAGCTTTATCAAATCCTATCAATTTCTTTGCTTGGGGCAAACTTGCTTGAGATTCTTATTTTGGACATGTCAATTACCTACTTATAGGGGTGTTGACTTTGTCTTTTTCAAACAACTTATCTTATTTAATTGAAAGAAAATCCTTCTTTAATTAAATAAATAAAATCCCCACTTAAAGCTCTCTTTTTGATGAAAAAGGAAATAAATCAATAAAAAAATAAATAAAACTCCTTTTTCTCCACACATATTCCTAAGTGGTGGGCTTTTTCCTCTTACTTTCCTTTTTAGGGATTTATCCCACATTGCTCTTGAGGATGCATTCCTCTCCATACTTTCCTTTATAAGGAGCCCTCTCCTTCTAATTTTAGGGATCACATTAGAGATATAGAATTTTTATGTTCCAGGTTTGGAGAGCAACTTTGGAGGAGAATTCGAGCACTTGAGCTTGGATATTGCAACTTCTCTCTTCTTGTCTTCTTCTTTCATGCCCCATGGAAATCCATTTAGATTAATTTTGCACTTGCATATTAGATTAGATTCATGTTTCCTTTGATAGATTAATCTTGCATTTGTATTTCCTTTCATAGAATAATCATGCATTGTTATCATATAGATTAATTTCCTTTCTTGCATTGTTATCATATAGAATATCTTTCATTTGCATGCATACTTGATGATCATGGAGATTAGCATTCTTTCTTTTCCTCTTTGAATCTCTCATTTTATGGTGTACTTGTAAGGGCACAAACTAGGTCAATTTGAGGGCCTCCATTACAAACCCTTTCACTCCATGAATAGAGAGCTAGGAGTCGCCATTCGAGACCTCATTCTTGAGAAATCTTGAATATAATTACTAATAGAAGTGTGACACATTTTTAGCACACAACTACCACCTCCTATGAATACACAGAAGCAAGGAAATAATATTGGTAAGAGTGTATCAGATTTAAAGAATTATTTTGACACTTGTTTTAAGAAAGCAGAGGATAACAACAGTGGTAAGATATGGAAGATCCAAGAGACAAGTGAGACATTGGTTCAGGGAGAGACAATAGATGCTACTGGATCTTCGCTTGATGGAAACAAAGCAAAATCAACCTAATTGGCCGATCTTGGCCTTAGGGGGAGAATTGGATGAAGATATCAGAATATATCCAGCCCTTGATTTTGTGGATTAAGCTCTAGCAAGCTTAGGTATAATTGTAGCCGACATCATGGAATATATGTTCAAGATCAACACAACATTGAATGATACTTATTGTGTGATCGCGAGATTTATAGCCAATTGGACAGTATTGGGTAAAGTGAAGTTTTAATGATTTAATATTGTATAAAGCACCATATGATTATCTATTTCCTTACCATTTTACGAGCAATGACCTAAGGAAATCATAGAGTAGAGAGATTCAGTCTATCTTACAATTGTTGTGCATGATCGATTAAAGTGAAAACTCAGAATTTAGCATTTAAGAGGTATTTAGATCATCTATCTATAGATGCACTTGTTATTTATGGTGTTGTGGATCAACCTAGATATAAATTCAAGAAACATCCTTTCAATTCTTGTGAAGAAGACCCTGAAGGAGCATTTTCTCATACACCATATCAAGTTTTGCACTTAGAAGAAATTAAGGCATACATTCATTGTAAGTATAATATATTGGATATTGATGAAATTTCTACTGAAATGGAGTATATGACTGAAAAAGGCATTATGAGAGATGAATACAAAATTTTGATCAACTAAGAATTATGAAAATTCTAGTCTTATATGAATTCAACGAAGAAGAATGGTTTAAAATATTGTTGAGAAAAGTACATGATCAGTTCATTTGGATAGGTGAGGAACCTGTGAAGATTTGTAGTGAATTGATTCATGAGATTACTAGATTGGATAATACTAGAATCATTCCTGTAGTAGAGAAACATGTGAAGAAGTAATTTGAAAATATAAAACACTCAAAATGGGATAGACAAGCTATGTCAGTAAGGGACATTGTGCAAGAGGATGTAAAGTTGATTGCTATAATACTTGGTTAGAAATTCTACTATAGTAGTAGACCTAATTTAGTATCTGCAGGAGTTATCATGATGGCATATAGAATGGTAAAGGACAATACTAAATACAATCTATGCAAAGTGTTAGCACAACAATTTCTAGAGAATATGAAACTGATAAAGAAAGACAGATCAAAGACCTTTAGATTTGGTTCATTATTGATGCATATGTACTTACACATTGAGCACAAATTTCTAGGCATGCACCCTAGTGGATGGAGAAAAGGTATACCTACTGGTATATAGATTTCTGACAGTTACAAAAGAAAAAACAACACATGGGTTGATGGTGAGTTATTTGGTATGATTAAGATTCTTCAGAGGCAGATGAAGGGAAGATACTAGATACTTGAAGACTTAGTTGAGAAGTAAAAGGATACAATCTATTTCATGGTTGAAAGTGATTGTGTATTCTTTGAGGCATTTATACCAAGGAAGAAATGATTTTATCCTATGGGATATGAGGTAAGTTCTAAGGTACTAACTATGCAAATTTAATATGTCCTTGAATTTGAGATACATATAACTGAGGAGAGATGGGGAACCTATGAGGAAAAATTAGCTAAGGTAAGAGAGGAACATACCAGAGGTTTGAGGAAGAGAAAAGTAGACAACATTGTGCATGAATGTGGTATTAAGGTAGGCTTCACAGAGGAAGAATTGAAGCAAGTTAAGAAGAAGCTAGTAGAGGGATCTAAAGGATTGACAAGTAATGCTACTGTAGCTCTTACACCTCCTAAAGTAGTGATGGTAGACAACCCACCTCCTACAGTTATTGATGTAACCTCCCCTCCACCACAACAGATCTTGCAGGAAGAAAACATTACTCCTAGAGTGAGTACTAGATCCAGTAGACAGATGTCACCACCTAAAGAACAAAACACTATGAGAGAAGAGAAGAAAACTAAAAGTGAGAAACATATATGGAAACCTGACTTGAATATGATTTATAAGAGAGATATCGAGCAAGGGAAATTAGTTTCCATTAACAAATACTATGACAGGTATGGAGAAACTGATAAACATTGGGTTGAGGATGTTGTAGTTAATAATTTACTTGTTTTCAAGAATAATCTATTGGAGATAGACGATAGTATACCTGAGGAGTTATATGGTAGATTGGAGACTAGGAAACAACTAGCACAGATAGAGGATGAAGCTATGAGAAATTAAAAAATTGATAATATGTTGCTTGTAGTTTCTATGCAAGAAAGAGATAGAATATTTAAAGTACTAAAACCTTCATTGAGAACTAAGACCAGACTAGTGAAGATTATGGAAAGAAAATATGATGAAGTTACTAAAGAGACTAAGAAAGCACTGGACCAAATATTAATGAACATTATTCTTGAGAAGAACCCACTTCCTACAAATACTTTGCCTAGACCCTTAGAAATGGGATAGAGTTCAAAGACAACTGAGGTAAGTGTTGAGAAGAGAGATGCTGATATGCAATCAGATTTCTATGTTTCTGGTATGCCTATGACTCTTGACACTTCACATGATGAGAAGGACCCATTTGAAGAAAATAATGACAATAAAGTGACTGAGGAAGAAGGACAGAAAGAATTGGAGCGCAAAGAAGAAAAATCAAATGTTGAAGTAAAGAATGAAGTTGACACATCTTCTAGCTTATTTTTGGCAAGTAAAGACAAAAATATTGATATGGATGTTGATTGCATGGATGAGGATGAGTTTCTAAAATTAGCTTTTACTACACTTACTAAAGCAAAGGAGAGATCTGATAAGAAAAGTGACAAGAAGAACAAGGTGATGTCTAGAGAAATTTATAGTGTGAACAAATTACTCCCAGCACCTATTATTTTCCAGAACAGAGATGATGTAGAGAATATGAATTTGGCACTTGATGCGTTTGATGGACAGTATGAGAACTTGGTGGAAATTTCCGAAGGAAAGGAAAAAAATAATTACTCAGAGAAGAAGCTACTTGAAGTTTTCCAGTCTATCTCATGGGACTTGGGCATTCTGAGAACAACTACAACAATTACAAAGAGTTGTGTTGCACATGGAAAGAAACTATTCAATTATTACATGAATCCTATTAGACATATTCAGAACATTGAAGACATTATTTCCAAGGACATGGCAACCTTGAAAAACATGATAGAAAGTTCTGAGACCTCTTCACAATCTGTAATGTAATTGGACAAGGAAGTAACAAGAATTTTGGCCAAACTAAATTTATTGGATATTGAGAAAGGGAGAGTTTTGACAAGGATTGGTTTGCTGAAGAGTTTAATCACTCCTAAGCTATCAATTATTGAATCCCACTTATCAGACATGGAGAAAACTGTAGAATCATTGGATAAATCTATGCCAACAAAGTTGAAAGAAGAAGAGATTACATCATTTGCATTAAATGGACTAATTCATGTTATTCAACTATTGCTTAAGTCATGGGGTACAGAAGTGAAGATCTTGGAATATTCCTTTCAAGATATTTTGAAATTGGTAAGCAAGCCCTAATTTTATTACTTTTTATGCACCTTTGTCATTGTTGCCAAAGGGGGAGAAGAGAGAAAAAAATGAATAGGGGAGAAGAGAGAATAAAAATGAATAGAGGAGAAGAGAGAAGAGAAAAATGAATAGAGGAGAAGAGAAGAAGATAATCTATAAGGAAAGACATTTTTTTTGTTGTTGGAACACTTAGTCATTTTTTGTTAAGTGTTACCATCAATGCCAAAGGGAGATATTGTTGGAATGTGATCCATTTTGTATGATGTGATACAATTTTTGGTTTTCATTTATGGTAACACATCTGACATACTGATGGATTCATTTAAAGTTAAGTTCTGGTGACTCTGAAATTGGTTAAGTACAGAAACATAAATACAAAGGTATTTTGAGTATTGAAGATTGAGATCAATGAGTTAAGGAAAGAGAGATTAGACAAAGATAGTATGGGGTATGTGTGACATCCACCTAAGATTGATTTGTTTTGGTGATGTTTACAGTGAGTTAGAGAGATTTGAAGATAGACAAACAGTAGTAGAACAATGATACAGAGCAACTAGACAGAAGTGATGGTTAAGGGAGTATGACGTGAACTCCTGGATATCGGAGTTGGATTAAGATTGTTTATAACCTATATTTTGATTATGTAAGAGCATAGACTATGCATTTGATATTTACTTTATTAAATGTATTTTGTATTAAGAGCCGACTATGTTATTTTTGTATTTGAGAGCCAACTTGGTAAAGAAGAAATATATATATATATATATATATATATATGTAAGATATTTTTGTTGAGCAAGTAGAAATGGTGTGAACAGAGTTTTGGATATGATATACAAATGGTAGAGCAGAGGATGACAAAGATCATTGAAGTACTATGACTGGAACTATCTAAGTATTAGAGATGCTTATTTTGTTCATTACTGAGAACATTTTGTAAAAAAACTATATTGTAAGAGTTGTATGCTTAGCTGGCCCCTAATAGGGTGTTGTATACCTTTAACAAGGAAATGTACTATGTAATATTCAGCTCCTAATAGGGCTAGGTCTCCTAATAGGAACAATTTACTTTAGTGCATGCTTGTGGGTACTATCCCCAGTAAGGTTTTCCCTTGGCCAGGGTTTCCTCAATAAAAAATAATGGTGTTATGAGTACTGTGTTATTTTCTTATGTTCTTTTCATTTCTGCAAGCTTATGGATTATTTATAATTGGTTGAAATTTTTTATTAAATGTTGTAATACTGATTCACCCCCCTCTCAGTATTACCTAATCCTAACACATAATACTTGATCATCTTGTAATAAAATCTAATCATGACATATCTAGAACTCACTTACCATCACTGTATCAGATATGGTAACAATCGCCCCCTTTGGCATTGATGGAAAAAATCATTTCCTATTGATTTTAACACTCTCTCCAACATAATACAATGAGCATAAAATGTTTCCTCTTTTGTCTTCCACCTGTTCTACAATTACACATTCTTCCCATTTGAGAACAATGCCAAAGGCATCAAACACTCTTGATATCTTTTGTATTGAACCTGACTAACCAAAATACATGACTACATACACTTCTCTGGGCCCTAAGGAGTAGCCCACAACATCAATCCCAACATAAAGATATTATATGAGTACACTTGGATTGATGCAACTACATCCTCTTCTATTTCAAATCAAATAGGGGAATGACCCCCACCCTACCTCTTAGATAGTCAAATGCATCCTTAGGCAATAGTTTTGTGAAAATATCAACAAGCTTCTCCTTAGTTGGCACATACTCCAACCTCACTTCTTTTTTGTGTACCTATTCTCTAAGAAAATGATATTTGATATCTATTTTCTTAGTCTTAGGGTGCATCACCGGGTTCATATAAATGTTAATATCTCTTTTATTACTACAATAGATAACCACCGGTTTAGTTACCTTCTCCTGAATTCCTTCCATAATCTTCTTGATCCATACTACCTATGTATAATTAATTGCAGCAACAACATACTCAGCTTCAGCTGTTGATTGAGATATAGATTTCTACTCCTTTCTTGTCCAAGATACAAGCCTTTCACTAAGAGAGAATACACCCCCACTTGTGCCCTTCTGATCATCAACATTACCCACCCAATAAACATGTAAATAAATTTAAAGAGAAATCACCTTTATGTTCATACCAGAGACCATAATCTTTAGTCCCCTTAAGATATCTGAAGATTCTCTTTACTAAAACCAAATGAGATTCCTTAGGATTAAAATAAAATATTTCCACTACTTTAACCACTTGTGATATGTCTGGTCTTTTATGCACTACATAGTGTAGCTTACTGATCATGGACCTATAAAGTGTCTCGTCCACCTCTTCAGAATCATCTTTCTTTGATAGTTTGCAACCGGTTACCATAGGGGTACCAACAAGTTTTGAGTCTTCTAACCCAATAGTCTTCAATATTTCTCTTACATATTTGAACTAACTTATGTAGATACCATATTTCATCTTTTGAACCTACAATCCAATGAAGAATTTAATCTCACCGATCATTGACATCTCAAATTATTTCCCCATCTCATCTGCAACTGGTCTTCCTATCACTTCATTTCCACAAAAAATGATATCATCTACAAATATCTCTGCAATCAACAACTTGTCATCTTTCTCAATCTTCAAATACACATTGTTGTTATTACTTGTCCTGATAAAACTAATTTGAATCAGATATGAATGCAAATGTTCATACCATGCACCAAGTGTTTGCTTCAACCCATAAAAATCTTTTTATGATTTGCACACCATGTTCTTAACTTTTGAATTAGCAAGTCCTTCAGGTTGTTCAATATATACCTCTTCTTCAAAAACACCATAAAGAAAAGATGACTTAACATCCATTTGGTATACCTTGAATCCTTTATAAGAAGCATATGCAAACAATATCCTTACACCTTCAAGTCTAGCCATAGGTAAAAATGTTTCACCATAGTCTATGCCCTCCTCTTTTGAATACCCTTTGTACACCAACCTTACCTTGTTCCTTACCACTTCACCTCTCTCATTCATCTTGTTTCTAAAAATCCACTTCGTACTAATCACATTCTTACCTCCCAGTCTGGGCACTAATATCCAAGTATTATTCTACTCAAACTGCTCAATTACTCTTCCATAGATTTCATCCAATCTTCATCTTTCAATGAATCTTTCACTATTTTAGGCTCAAATTTAGATAAAAAACAAGTACATTCTCTTGCATTTATTCTTGTTAAAACACCAACATTTCTGTCTCCAAGAATTTGATCAGGAGAATTATTCAACTTTATGTACTTTGGAAATATCGGTTCAGATTTAGGAGCCTCATCTACCATTGTTACTGGTTCCTCCTCATTGACTTGTATATCCTAATTTTCAAGATATTTCTCCAGTAATTGTACATAAACAAACATTTGATAGTCTTTAGGTTCCTTCTGACTGGATTCATCATTTTTCTGAGAAAATTCATCTTTTCTTACACTAGCACTTTCCACTATCTTATTTGTTCTTTTTTTCAAGCACTTGTAGGATTTTTTCTTTGAGGAGTGTTAGGTATTTTTATTGTAGGTTCTTAATACAATATTAATGCTTCAAACTTATACTTCCAATTTATAAATTCTGCAAGATAAATCCTAATTGATGAGGACTAATTCATCCTTCTATTTCTAGATCCACAAGCTCAGGCGGGTTTACCTTCAAATGATTACTGATTCTCAGTGTTTGTAATAGTGGATTAGAGATTTCACTGATCTATCTATTAATTCTTACTACATCAATTAATATAAAAAGATTATTATGACCAATTTGACACAGAGCTTAATAATCGAAACCATGAACATGACAATAGCATACATTAGTGAGATAAGGATTCTCATCCTTCTTCCTTTTGGAGTTATTTGAACCTAGGAGGGCTAACCTAGTGATTCTCTCTTTAAGCATCAATCAATAAACTAAATTGTATTCTCTAATACAATTACTTAAACATATATATCCTTTGTAACAGAAAAATGAATGATTGACTTCTTTAATATTGGATGATGATTAACTGCTTGCCAAACCCTAAAATAGTGCCTAATTCTTGGGCAAAGAGTGAATATCAAATATAAATCCACAAGAAACTGATTAATGAAAATACATGTAGCTTAGATAGAATTCCTTACAATATAACTCTTCACTCCCACACCCATGTTATCCTATCCTTATACAAAATTTTAACTCACTGGAATCACCTATAAGAATTACTCTTTCCTTGAAAGAACTTACAAGTAATTGTACAATCACCTTGTAACTAGTATATCTAAGATGCCTTGCAAATTAAACAGACAAGAGATTAAACAAAAATAAAAAGAGACAAAAAAAGATATATAATAGAAAATGCAATGTATTTCATTAATATTTTATTGCTACAAATACATTCAATAGACAAAAAGCATAAAACTTAGACAAAATTGAGAAGTATGCCTTGCAGTTGTATATTTCACCATCCTTACAAAAATGTTCTAACTTTCTATTTATAGATTCTTAGGCATCTTGGAATCCTTAAAGAATAAGGATGAAACAAGATTTAGATGGATGATACCTAACTCTAAAAGATACTAAAAGATGAAATAAAATAAGACCTTAAGTGGTGGAAGGACAAAATAGAAAAATAATCAAATTTGATCTTCAAATCTTTGATAGATGGCACCTTTGTCTGTTGATATTCTGGGTAGCCTCAAATAGTTATTGCAAGATCTAGTGACTGCCATTACATGCTAACTTACACTAGTGTTTCTGATGACTAACCTCCCTGTGCTTAGAGATCAGGCTTCTTGCCAAGTCAGCTGTTGCAGGCTTCCAAGTCAGTTGTTATAGGCTTCTTTTTCTTGGGCTTGGTGAGAACATCCCATGTTGCAACCTCTGGCTCTGTAGGCCAATTAAAGCTTTGAATTATTTTCAATTGTGTCTTCTATCTTTCCCATAAAGCATCTGTTATGATTTTGACATCTGTAACAAATTTATTAAAATCTATTTCTGCTTTAAATGCCTCATCTAAGGTTTTATTGAACCTTTCCATATCTTATCCACCATTGTCAAAAATAAATGCCTCTTATTATGCAGTAATGCATCAAATTCATTTCTCCATACTTCCATAGCCTTGATCTGATCATCTTCTCCCTTTATTGGAGGAACAAACTTATTGTAATCTGAGCCAAATATGTTGATTCTGGCTTCAATCTTATTTGCCTTGCCTTTAAAGAAAGACAAGGTAACCCCAATCTGTTCAATCTCCTTGCCAAATTGTGTGACAATCTCTAGGAGATATTCCCAACGTGGTTGTAGGGCTGATAATATTTCAAATAAATTAGTCCTTACTGACCAGGTCCCAAAATAAGGTTTCAAAGTTGAAACATAATTAGTTACCTCAATTTGCAAACTAGGCAACTTGTTGTAAGCACTCTGGACTAGATCAACTTTATCTTTCAAGATATTGATCCTATGTTATAAGATATTCAAAAAGGCTTCCAAATCCTCTTTATTCTACTCACTATCCTTCTGGTTTGTTTCCTTTGGAATATCCCCTACATCTTCAGTCTATACTAGGGCTATTGTAACCTGCTTAGGTTCAGCAGGAGTAGTCTCAGGAATTTCTTGTAATTTCACTTTTAGTTCTACCACCATCTTTTCCAATGCATTGATCTTTATTAAGCCTAGCTCTCTATCCTTCACTACAATACTTGCCTCATCAAACAATTTCTGATATCTTTTAGACATCTCTTCAAATTTTTCTTCATTTAGATAAGAAAGTTGTGTAAGAGCCTGTGAAATTTCCAAATAACTTGTGTTATTGATGCACCATATGATTTTATCTCCATCCATATTTTATTGTAAATTAATCAGTGATGGCTTTTGAGTTTTGGGAGCTAGAGCCCACATAGCTAAAGTTTGGGATTGTGCATTGTATCCACATCCTTTAATCGTCTCTCCCACTTGTGTCTCTGAAGAAAATTTTATGTTAGGTTGCCTCCTTAGCTGGTCAATGATGAAAGATGAATCCATATCCCACCTCTCTACTCACTAGTACATTTGAGACCTATTTTCAATGACTATGCGTCGCTTTTCGACACTGTCCCGTCGGCCTAGCGACAGAGACCAGTGTTGCAGTTTTGGTGTAAGAATTAATGATGGTTGTATCGTCTATCATTATTGTAATGTTACTAACCATCTCAATATGAGCCGACTATGATGGTTACCATGCTGTTGTTACATATTTTAGCTGTTGCTATTACGACACATAGGTGTTGCATCTTATCTGTCACTATTACAACATGTAAGCATCGCATCTCATCTGTCGCTATTATGACACATAGGCGTCGATGTTATCTGTCACTTTTTTAGACGTGTGACAAATTTTCTATACATGTGATGTCGAGCCATTGGTAATTTTCTAATGGCTCAATGTCGCATGTATAGAAAATTCATCACACATCTAAAAAAAGTGACGTCTAGGTGTTGCAATACAAGCCAACTATAATGTTTATCATGTCGTCGTTACATTTTATCTGTCGCTATTATGACACCTAGGCATCGCAAAATGAGTGTCAAAATTATGACAGACGTGCGATGAATTTTCTATACATGCGATGTCGAGCTGTCAGCAATTGTCGACGGCTCGACTTTGCATGCATTTTTTTAGTGTTGCTTTAGAGTTTTTAAGAGTTTAGTGTCCTAGTGTCGCTATTTTCAGTAATTGTGGTTTTACTTATTTTGGAACCATGATTTCATGTTCTTTATTTGGGATAATTTCATTAGCAGTTGGCTAAATAAATATAAAACAATTGGTATTACCAAATTAG
This sequence comes from Thuja plicata, assembly GCA_018584345.1. Lineage (NCBI taxonomy): Eukaryota > Viridiplantae > Streptophyta > Pinopsida > Cupressales > Cupressaceae > Thuja > Thuja plicata. The sequence goes on from MU227655.1 coordinate 1,295,006, forward strand.
TTCATCCAAAAACTAGAAGACTGTGACTGTCTGATAAGTACAAGTAGGATTCATGAAAAGACATCAAGTGCCTAAAATGAAATAATTAAATAAAATTTAGAAATAAGCATACCATTCATGGTTAGTGATTCAAAGCTTCTTTTCCTCCCAGTTTCCAACCTCTGAGACATATCCAGAAAAGAATACATCTTTGTAAAATAATACATAATAGCACAAGGGTATTTGCGAAAGTAACCCGAAAAAGATAGAAAATAATGAGATCAGCATCCATACATTTTTGTACAAGAAATACAGAACAAATTGTCTTACATTTAGTGAATTGCCTTCCTCACTACCTTCACTGCCACTGTCCCCACTGAAACTGGCAGTTCTATTTTGATCACTAACATATAAGTTATAAACATAAGAAGGTAAGAAAATGGGAGTTGCCTAGAACAGAAACTGATTTATCTAAGCAGCATCCAGCTAGACCTTCCCACTGATTATTAAAGTTTAATAAGTTTATGAAATTTAGTAGCCTTGAATATCTACCTTTGTGAGAAGGCACCATTTGCAGTAGCAGGTGTTGCTTTTCCACCCTCTCCTTTACTTGCAACTATTTTGAGCTTTCCCAAACTTCCTTTTACCCTCTTCATTGAATTTCGTCCCTTACCTCCCAAGGACTTTGGCTCTGCATCTGTGTTTTGTGCAACTGAAGTTTGTCTACAAAAAGTAGATATCAAATTTCCATTCAAAACATTTCTTAAAAGATTAAAACATTAACAACTGAGTGCTAAAAATTCTTATGATCATTTTCCATATAATTACTGCCTGCAATATTTTAGTAATTACCATTACGACATCTATAGGATTTCCATTTGATGGGATTCCATATTGAGTGATTGTGTGTGCACCCTGTTAGCACTGCATTATTTTCTTTGAAATTTCTTAGCCTTTTCTTTTCCTAGGCTTTCTTGGTTTAAACTCTTATGCTTTGCCGCGCAAAAGAGGTCAACATCTCTTTTGAAGTTTTGTTTAAGTGTGGTCTCTTTATCGCATCGGTCTTTTTAACATGTCTCTAAGTTGTGTGAGTAGGCAACGAGTCGTCAGTAAAAGAGAATCGTGCAATCGCGATGAGCTTATGTCAAGTTATGATTTGTGTGCGAGTGAGCAGGGTCAATGTTTTAAAATGTAAATTGCCCAATCACGATGTCTTGTGAAAGTCGGGTTGTAAGTTAGCGATTGAGCGGGCTAAGAATGGTTAAATTTATCACTCACTCGCTAAGAGTTAACTGTATGAAGTATTGAACCAGTGAGTTAGCGATGGGTTAAAAGTTTGTACGTCGTGCAGTCATTGTAAAGTTATGCTGTACATATCATGCTTCATGACCGAGTGAGCCTTGTTAAAAAATGAAACAGTCGCATACCCGCATCAGGTTTTATGTCTATGTCACAAGTTAGCGACTGCGCGACAAGGTCATGTTCTAGAGGTCACCCACTCGCTTAGTTTTTAACTCACTTGTATTTTCCAGTGCGAGTGTGGAGTAAATGTATGAGGTACCAATTTGAAGATTCATCACTCAGTCACAGAAGCATTCTTCAAAATTCTTAAAAGAAGTGTGACTGAGCGACTGAGGGACCATTCATCACCTTGCTCACTCGCTGATGCTTTGAGGTGATCAAAAGTGAACCCGCGAGTGTGCGATGAATTAAAATAAGAGAGACATTGCTCACTCGCAAATCAACAAAGATGAAAGGAAAAGGGTTAGCGAGTATGCGACTAAAGAAAGAAGATGCACAGTTGCACACTCACAGTTAGTGATAAAGTGAAGTTTTCAAGCTCGCGAGTTTGTGACTGAGCAAAGAATAGATGCCATCGCTCACTCACGCAGAAGGTGAAAGCTAGAGTATTAAGTAGCGCGAGTGAGCAACCAGATAGAGTATATGGTAAATAAATGAACGTCGCTCACCTGCTCAGATCCAAAAGTTATAGTTTAAATAGCCAGCGAGTGTGCGATTATGGAATAACTGAAAGATAAGATGCATAGTCGCTTAGTCGCCAAGATTCAGGTGACGTGAAATGTTAACTAGAGAGGGTGCGATGGGTTGAAGGTAAAGGTAATATCGCTAGCTCGCATGAACCCAAAAGCAAAGCATAGAAAGATAGCGAGTATGCGACTGACATAAGATGAAGTTCAAGAATTAGGTCATCGCTCACTCGCAAAAGGTGAAAAGTGGAGTGAGGATAGATGGCGAGTATGCAACCGGTTGAATAAAAGGGGTGTGTTGCTCACTTGCAAGGACCTTTCCAAAAGTAAATAAAGTACAATGTGTTGGCTAGTTTCAGGTTGACGAGTGCCAGATGGGAGAAAAGTGTACACTCTCTTCTAGCTAGGATCAAATAGTGCAAGTTGATAGCAGCATTAATGACAGAATGAAATCTTCATGACAGTGCAAGTGCAGGAATTTGGCTTTCAAGTTGACAAGAAGAAGTTCTTAATGGCTATAAGTGTAAATGATTGAGTTTGATTCTGTACAGCTCTCATTTCTGCCTTCTGAGTTTTTCTGCGAAGAGTAAGAAGCTTATTGGTTTGGAGTTTTGTATTTGAGACAGTAAAATTCAAAGAAGAAGGATGAGTCAAGATATTGTTCCTACTACCTCACAAGGGTCTGGAAAGAGGAAGCAAGTCGCACTGAAGAAATATAAAAAATAATTTGTCGATTTGCTGCCTGGGACTATGAATACAAACAACGCAAATTGGGAAGAATGGAGCGATAAATGGTCTCAATGCAGAAATTCGGTAACCCCAGACTACTCTGGTAATACTTTATTTCATTATTTTTGGAATAATAGGGTCAAGCCAGTCCCAATTTGCAATCCATGGGATTTGAATATGGCTAAATTGATTGTGCCTAACGTCTATGTTGACATTGGTCTTATTAAGGAGTTAGCAAAAAACTATTGCCCAGTGGCTAGGGTAATTAGGAAAAAGAATAAAGAAACCCTAGTCTCCATAGATAGAAGATAAGTAGTTGAGGTGTTTGGAATTACCGGTGCATTATGCACTGATATTGATTTAAAGAAAATTAAAGCTGATTATGTCAAGAGAGAGCATTTGATCAAAAAGTATGAAATGCCTAAGTTTATGCCCAGAGTAGAT
>MU227655.1:1331615-1347710 GCA_018584345.1 Thuja plicata
ATAATGTTATTTGTTAAGATAGATTTTATAACAGTTATACATGTGATGAAAGTTTGTTTTTAGTTCATAAACCATGCACACTATTTATGCTATGTTGAAGAAATTCAGAATGGAGTGTGGATTACAATTTTTTATCTATGGCAGTGTAATACTCTGTAAAGAGTTATTGTTATCAGTGATGTAAAAGGCATTATTGTCTAGTTTATATCTATACTTGAAATCATTATTGAAAATTTTTGAGAAGCACTTGCAGTGCATTGAGAAATTGATTCATTGCATTAATATTAGAGGAAGTTGTAATAGCGATGTTGGTGCTTACCTAATTAAAATCCATGTTGGTGTTCCCACCTCTAGTATATCAATAAGTAATGAAAATAGAGCCTATCTTCATAAACAAAAGAGGCTTAAACCTTAATTTTAAAATGCTTGAATTGACAAATGTTACCTTAGAAATGGAACCCCTGATAACATTGCAAATTGAGAGATGAAAAATGAAGAGGAGAAGGCCTCTATTTATAGAATTTTGGGAGAGAATAGGAGGGCTTGGATGAGGTGGAATTTATGTGGAACCAACATAAGAGCCACATAAGGGACACATAGGCTTGAAGGGATGGCTAAATTTGAGTCAAACTTGGCATTAAATGTTGAGTGGCTCAAGATTTCCAAGTGGGAGACAAACTTGTAAGAGGAATTTAAGAGGGATGGGTGCCCATTTTGGAGAGAATTTCCCCATGTGGGTGAGCATTCCATTAGCCTTAAAAAGTTTAGGAATCACACTTTAAGTATAATTAGAGGACAGTTAGGTAGGGAAGCATGCTTAGGAAATGAGGTGATGGGAGTAGAGTAGGAATAGGGTAGGGCTAGGGTAGGTCTCTAGGTTGGATTAATAGGTTCCTAGCTAGGGTTTAGATTATAATTCAAATTAGATTTGAATAAATTATAGTTTAGAAGAATTATGAATATGGAGGAATTTTCAATAAATATAAATTTATTAAAAAGGGAATTTTGTGAGGCAAATATATTTAAATAAAATACATTAGAATAGTATTTGATCATTGATAAATACCAACTATGAAAATATTTAATCGGTTGAATTAAATAGTTAGAGGAATAAGAGGGAATTTAATATTAATAATAATATTAATATTTTTTTGGACGTCTACACTACCAAATATTCCAAACTTCTATTGGATTATCTATGGAAAGGCAAATGCTGAGAGGGGAGGGGTGAATTAGTACTTAAAAACTTTAAACTATAATTCTTTACCATTCACCGATCTGGATATCATGCATAAAGACATTATAAAACATGTAATGTAAATTAGAAAACCATAGCACATAACCCCATAATTTTTGGTCACCCAGAAATCCTTTGTTAGAGGAAAAAATTGTGGTGGGGGTGGCACCCACAATCCTTCACTACTGCAATATAAAGGTTTCTCTATTAGAGCTACAATGTTAGCTACTTCTGATATCTTACCTTTTTAGGAGTATAAAAAGACTTATGCATTCTACCTTGTTAAAGGATTTTTACAATATCTAATCTAAGAGATGTACCCTATTATAGGATTTACAAAGTAAGACCTGTTAGGACCTACCCACTAAATGGGATTTATACTCTTCTAATAATTATAAAATCTATAACTAAAATTTATGTGAGTATGCATCAACCATAATGATTTTCAGACTCTTTATGCTCAGCAAGTGCATTTCCTCATTTTATACTCGATAACTTATCAGTTCTACACCTTAAAACTTCTACATTCAAACTTCTTTAGCTCTATCTTTGTAACTGATTCTGTCTCTGCAATTTTCACCATCATCAGTCATTTTCATGTTCTGTTCCATTTATGTGATCTTAATGTCGTTAACCTATTATAGATCCTTATCCTTCAAGGTTGGAGGCCAAGCGGTGCAAGGTTGGCTTCATTCCCAAGACACTTATTTCAATTTACTTTCATTGGTTGAATTTCCTCATGAAGATGTACAATCATGTTTTTACAATCCCAATGTTCTACCTAACTTTTTCCTTGGATACTGCAAAAGCTTTTTCTGCTCAACATCCAGATTAAATATATGAAACTTGAATTGTTATGTCAGCTCTAATATTACTTGGTAATATTCTCTCATCTTTCTCAATGACATAACATCTTCTTGGTTACTAAATTTTCTCAGTGACTCGGTGACTAACGCTGATCGGTAACTGTCACTGCTCTTGGTAATTATCACTTCTCAGTGACTTACTTTTCTTTTCTCAACTTGGGGATGGATATTTATGATGCTTCGCTTTACTGATTGTTTACCTTGGTGTATTTTATCTTTTACCGACTAGCTCCTTTGACTAACACGACTTTAAAAAAACTAGTGAAAAAAAAAAACTCGGGTAGGAGTAAAAATCTCCCCCTTTGACATTAGTTGGGCATTTTGACAAAAACTTCAAAGTCATCAAAATTTTGCAAAAAATTCAAAACTTCCAAAAATCAAGAAATCCCCTTGGGATAATACTCCTCAAAATTTGTATACTTATATCTCCCTTATGTACTTATATCCATATGTATCCACCTTGTGTGCTTATAATATCTATTCCCCATTTTTGACAAAGAAGCCAAAAACAAAATTACTTAGTGGTCGACAAGAACCACTAATACCCAATCAAAAATGTGTGGGTACTTATGTGCATCAGCCAGGGATGACTCCCATGCTACTTTAAGTGTGTGAAGCAAAACAATCTAAGCAAAAACATCAGTTTCCAATCCAATGATGATGTCTAGTAAAATACCATCGGGGGTATTGACCGAATCCTTAGCCATCTTCAAATGCATTTGCATTGATTCAATGTGGGAATCAAAAGTTCTTGCATCTCAAGAAGTTCCATCCTTATCTTATTATCTTCTCTTCTAAGTTCTTGCTGCATTCCCATTAAATTTTTCAACCTCGAGTAATAAATTTGTAGAGAACGAGGCTCAGTAGTGACACTTTTCAGCTACTCGGTCACCTTAGTCTCAAGGGACTCAGCTTTCTGCCTTATATCCTCGGTGAAGTGGGAAATAGAACAAATTTTCTGAAATATTGAAAGAATATGAGACAAATTAGTCTGAATATCTATAGAGGCCTCAGTAAGTGAAACCTTATCTATTGCAATGCTATTTAGAATGGTTTCAATCATTTGCAATTCCATCTTCCTCGCATGACCCTTCATCATGTAGTCAGTAGTTACTTGATTTAGATTTCACACTTGTTGCAATAGTCCTTCTACTTGTCTAATGAGACTTTCTTTTTCATCAATAGTGGCATTGTGAACAATATCTTGTAGTACATCCTTAACACTTTCTAATACATCAGTCTTCTTTCTCTTTTGAAATAATTTATGTTGTATTGCCTTAAGTTTCACCAATTCTGCATACTCGGTCATTTTATCAGGGCTCATAGTAGGTAGGTCTACTTTGGGTAAGATGATCGGTTGAACTATATCTACATGCTTCCTCTTCTTTGATTTCTTCTTCTTTGCTAGCATACATTCAGCTAGAAAACTCTTTGGGGAACGTGATTCTTTTAGTGCATTAGATGTTGTCTCAATTGGAATAGTTTCATGTCTCTACTCCTCTTGTTTGTTTTCTTCCTTCTCCTCCTCCTATTTCTCCTATGATTTCTTCTCTTTCAGTGTGTCTTCTTTCTACTCATCTGGTTGTTTCTTCGCTTCCTTCTGTTCACTTTGTTCCTATAGTTTTTCTTTATCATGATCTTGTTTTTGTGCAATAGACTTGTTTGGGCTAACCGACTCGGTGTCTTGTGGTGCTTTGTTCTCGGTTATTGTATCCTTCTCTATGTAATTTTCCTTCTCATCTTCCTTGGATTGATCAATTTATGCATGTTCTATTTCCTTTTGAGGTTTAGTAGCTGCCTCCTCTATATCCATAGTAACTATAACACTATCCCCTTGATTTGTGTGATAATCTTGTACTTGTTCTAATACAGGCTACAGGATTGGATTAGTAGTAGCCTTAACATTTATATTCATTGGTTTTGTATCGGTATCCTTGGTGGCCATAACATATTAATCTTGTGATATATCATCTCCTCGATCCTTTTCAGTAATATCTTCAATGAAAACTTCATCAGTGTCAATTTTCAAATAAATAGGATCATTCTTACCTTGATCACCTTTTACAAATTCATTAGTGTTGTTATCCTTTTCTTGTTTGGCTTGTGATTCAATTACTTTGATGTTGAAAATTTATTTCCATTTAGCATTGGGTTCTAATTGTACTGGCTCCAATTTCCCTATCATAATCCTTAATGATCTTCCTTTTACAAGCAATCATTTGGAATATTTCTTCAATCTCTTCAATTTCCTCTACATATAGTTCTTGCATAGTTAGTATGAGAGATCTGTCTCTCATTTGTTTCTCAAAATTCATTGCATATTTCCATCTTATTATATAACTCAATAGGTAAAAATTTGACAACTTCAAGTGGTGTGTATCTGAATTTGTGTAAGGTGAAAACAATTTTATCTTCAATTTTTACTTTGTTCTCTTCACTCTGAGGATTTTATTTTGCATACTTCATTCCTCCGAATGCTCCATACTTCTTCAATGTGCCTAGAGTTCCATCTAGACTGTGTCAGGCTGGGATTTGTTTTCCACAACTTTGAATTTGCTTAAATCTTTAGATTCTGTCTCACTATCTGGTGTTAGCTTCAACTTTCTCCTTGGTTTAGTGTTTGCTTTCTTTCTTCTTATATATGTCCTTCCTTCTAGTTCAACTAAATTCTTCTTTTCTTTAGGTGTAGTTGTAGACCTTGTTGATGGTCTAGTAGATTTGGGGATTGGTTAAGGCTTCAACATTCTCAACAACAACTAGGTTTTGAGCTTTTGGGGCCATATCTTCTTATCTAACACATATTCTTGAACTAGGGTTTTCTTCTACGACCCAGTTGCACTAAATACCTAGGGAAACACCACAAATATCTTGAATAAACTCAAATGTGCTCAGATTAGTTCACAATTAACTTTACAATAATTTTTATGCTCTTAGAAGACTCGTCTCTGCAATTCACTTTAAATGCTTATGGAAATGTTAGGTGCATAGTGATAGACATAGATGTCTATTTATACCTTTTTCATTGATTAGGGTTTCCAATGATTACAATAGTAATTAATGCTAGCAATGACTTGTTTTTACCAATTACCAAACTTTACTTCCCTTTACCGAAATGAAACAGAATATCATTTCCTTCTACCGATTGAAAAATAAATACTAAATTTACATGACATATCCAAATGCATCTAAATATGCTCACATGGATATTTACACATAGATTTAGGAACCAATTTAAGATTTTAAAATTTAATTTATAGTTCCTACTCATACCTTTTAACTAATAACGTAGAGTCAGTTGCACTTGGTCCGAAGGATGTGGTTCAAATGTCCTGAATGATGTTCCATCATCCATAGTATTTCTTCTCCATGTCCCATTCATCTAATCTCTCATCTCTTCAAAATTCACTTTCAAATCTCAGATATCTCTTCCTTGGTAGGAGCTTTTCCTCGGTACCTACAGTCTTTGGCAAGGTGACCTAGCTTGTGACAATAAAATCATGCCATGCCAGGGGTTATCCAAGATCTTCTATTATTCCTGCCATGTAGAAACATGCAATTTGCAGCAATATGTCCATATCTTCCATAGACTAAACATGATATCCTTGTATTATAGTCCCATGGTATATATGTACTTTGTTGGTTACTTGGTGTATTTTATCGGTTCAGTATCCAGTTTTCATTTCTCCTTTGTGATCTACGCTCTTCAAATTTGTGACCATACTTTTGTAATTATTGTAGTATCCATAGAAATTTTTCTTTTGTTGTATTTTTTATAGTTATTGATCTTCATTGAAGTTCTCGGTGCCCATACTTATTGCATTTATATCAATATCCATCAAACTTAGGTGAACTCAGTGATTTACCCCTTTTTCTTCTCCAGACATTTGTAGTATGTCCAGGTTTCCCATAGTAGTAGCAACTAGGCTTCTTTGAATTTGGTGGGGTAGAAGTGTCTTGATTTTCAGCTTGATTGGAGGATTTTCCTTTCTCAGTAGTGCTCTCACTATTGGATCCAAGTAGAGTTTTATCTTTCAGTTGTTTTTGACCTTTAATTTGTTTACCCAATGTTCATAGTGTTTCCTCATTTCTCTTTAGTACTTCATTAGCTTATTTTTCAGATTTCAGTTCACTAGCCAATGTTTCAACTTCACACTTTAGTGCTTGACTCTCAAATTATTTCCTAGTCAACTCTAGATTAGCACTTACTAGTTGATCGGTCATAGTATAGTGTACTTGTGTTATCCTCATGATCTCATTTTTTTTCTTATTTAGTCTTGTCTCAAACTTTCTTTTATCTTCTTCAGCTAATCTCAATGCATCTTCAACTACTCCCTTAGAGTCAAGTATCTCACTCATTCTTATTCCTTGTACTTCTTGATCTATCTTTGCTAAGTTTAGTTGCTCGGTGAGTATCTTTCTCTTTTTCATGAGTTCTACAATGGCTGATTCAACTCCATCATTCAGACTACCTTTAGATGTTGTCTCAAGTGTATCAACATGCTCTTGTATGGATTTTAGTTCACTACACAACTGATTTCTCACTCTTAAGGACTTTTCTAACTTTATTTCCAGATCTTCAATCACCTCTTTTGCATTCTCCAACTCAAACTCAAGACTCTCAATCTTCTTAGATTGCTTGTAACTTTCCATAGCCATGATCTCTACTCATAGGTGGTTAAACCCTTATCTCAAGAGCCCAAGCTCTGATACCAATTATTGGATTATCTATGAAAAGGTAAGTGTTGAGAGGGGAGGGGTGAATTAGTACTTAAATTTTTTTAACTATAATTCTTTACCATTCACCGATCTGAATATTATTCCTAAAGATATTATAAAATATGTAATGTAAAGTAGAAAACCATAACACATAACTCCATGATTTTTGGTCACACATAAATCCTTTGTTAGAAGAAAAAACTAAGGTGGGGATGACACCCACAATCCTTCACTATTGTAGTATAAAGATTTCTTGATTAGAGCTACAATCTTAGCTACTTCTGATAGATTACCTTGTTAGGAGTATAAAAAGACTTATGCAGTCTACCTTGTTAAAGGATTTTTACAATCTCTAATCTAAGGGATGTACCCTGTTAAAGGATTTACAAAGTAAGACCTGTTAGGGCCTACCCACTGAATGGGATTTCCACTCTTCTAATAATTATAAAATCTATTACAAAAATATCTATGAGTATACATCAAACATAATTTTGTTCAGAATCTTTATGCTTAGAAAGTGCATTACCTCATTCTGCACTTGATAACTTATCAGTTCTGCACCTTAAAAATTTTGCATTCTAACTCTTTTAGCTCTATCTATGTAACTTCTTTTGTCTCTGCAATTTTCACCATCATCAGTCATCTTCATGTTTTATTCTGTTTATGTGATCCTAAGGTAGTTAACCTATTCTAGATCCTTCTCCTTCAATGGTGGAGGTGAAGGGGTGCAATTTTGGCTTCATTCTCAATTAATTTATTTCACTCAACTTTCATTGGTTGAATTGCCTCGTAAACATGTACTTGATCATGTTTTTACAATCCCAATGTTCTACCTAACTTTTACCTTGAATATTGTAAAATCTTTTTCTACTTGGCATATAGGTTCAATGTATCCAACTTTAATTTTTATGTCGACTATGATATTACTCGGTAACATGGTCTTATCTTGTTCGGTGACATAACATCTGTTTGGTGACTCGGTGACTAATGCTGATTGGTAACTATCACTGCTCTTAGTAATTGTCACTGCTTGGTGACTTACTATTCTTTACTCAACTCTGTGCTAGATGTTTATGATGCTTTTCTTTACCGAGTGTTTGCCTAGGTGTATTTTATATCTTATCGATTGGCTCCTTTGACTAACATGACTTTGACAAAAATAATGATAAAAAAATAACTCGGGTATGAGAAACAACTTCTCTATCTTAAAAGTTAAACCAAAATTCACAAGATTAACCTTAATAACAAAAAATTAAAATCATAAGCATCCAAATCCATCCAAAAAATTGAAACACATATTTATCTCATGGAAACCCAAATAGGGAGAAAACTATGGTGGGGATTAGTACCCACTAAATGATGTACTCTTCTGAAGTACGCCCTATGAGGAGCTTAACCCTGTTAAAAGTTACAACAACACTATAAGGTGCTATTTGGTTAAGGGATTTACCTTAGGCCTGTTAGGAACTTTACCTTGTTAAGAGTAGCCTTGTTAGAGGAATTTAAAAAATTGAAAAAGTGTCACTTTGTTATAAGATTTACAACAAATATTTGTTAGGGTCTACCTTGTTAAGGGATTTAACTTGCTACAACTGTTAGGGAACAAGTGAAAGAATGATATGTAGAACAAAACCACCTCTTCTTGATCAGATCGACTAAAGCACACAATATCTTCTCAACATACTTAACTCTTCCTTGGCTTGATGACAACATGCACCTTACACCACACTTCTTCAACACACAATCGACAACCTTAACCTTCAACTTTATCCATTATATACTTAAATTTTAAATACACCACATTGATCAAACCGTAAATTAGAATTTCAAAACATCCCACTCAAATCCAATGCCCCACATAACAAAATTAAATGCATAATTTTTTTTTCCAAGATTGCGTTAATTAATACAATGATTTACATAGAATGTTGTGTCAAGGAGTCAAACATATTTTGACCAAACACAAGCTTCCCCAAGAATCTTCTCCATACGCTAGCATGGAGCAATGTGATGCCATGAGATCATCACCTCCAATCATGAAGACACATCACCAGCTCATGAATAAGTCAATCTATTCCACCACAACCTTAAGACCGATCACCGATAAAATATTTATCACCTATCTCTCAATAACACAAAGACTCTAACCTATTAATAGATCTATCTCTACTCACTGGTCGCCTATCCTTCACACTAGTGACTCAAATTAGTTGTAGTTGCAACTTTAGAATCTTAATACATTTGACCACCATATTACGTGACCGCGCCACAAGATACAACATACATTTGACAAGACATTCAATCATCTATCACCTGTCATTAACTATTCTAGCAGTTGTACTGTTATACTTCAATTGATGACAACTTTCTCATAAGATCACTTCATCAGTAGTGCTCATGCATTAGACATCGAAAGACATACCTAAGTCTCCCATAAAGATAAAAACCACTAAAACTCACTGCAATCCTTCATTCATCACAACTATGCTTAGAAACACACTATGAATACAAAGTCAATAATTGAAATCAATGACAACATAATATATGATCATCTTGTAATCAAATATTATCATGAAATCTTCAAAAATCACTTACAATCACTACATCAGATATGCCACACACCTACTAAGGAACAAATTGCAAATATTTTCACCAAGGCTTTGGCTAGGGATACTTTTTAGTATCTTAGATAGAAGTTTGGGTTTATTACCCCTCCTTTTTAAAATTAGATGCATAAGAATGGTGCATATTTCTAGGGAGATCAATAATTGGCTATATTTTTTTCTCTTAGATTTATGTGGTGGATAGTCTCAGGGGGGAGTAGTGTAGGTAGTGTATTGTAAAAATATTGCAGAGGTTTGGTTTCAATTACAAGGGAAGTTTTCATATCAGAGATATTTGTAAATTACACATTGAGGTTGTTGATTACATAATCAAAGGGGGAGAAAATCATTTGATTCTATTTTTCCTTGATGTTAGAGGGGAAGAAGGAAGCCCAACTTTTTTTTTTTGGTATTTTCATCAATGAAAATGGGGACATTTGTACCTATATGTTTTTTGTTTTCATTAATGTAAACTCTAATGGTAGCATTGTTGTCAACTGGCTATGATTGAGAAGTTATTGAGATTGAGAATACGTATGGAGTGCATTTGATGAAAAGTATATTCCATATAGAGTATTTGATGATTTGATTTGTAGGAAAGAGTACTTGAAGGTTAAGATATTATTGGAATTATGTATTCTAATGATGTTTTGATGATGACACTAAGATATTATGAGGTATCTAGAAGATGAATGTATGATAAGCTACAATATGTGGGAAAGAGTATTTGAAGGCCTTATAGGAGAATGATCTACATTAATCTTCATAAGATGATAGTGGATTATGGATTTGGTTATAATTTATATATACTATGAAGATTGCACTATCATATTTTTAGGTCCCCAACTATTCTTTTGAAGAAGTTATGATGTGTTGTTGGCTAGTAGTAAATCTAACTGTTAAGAATAGATTGGATAGTCTCAAAGAATGCTCTGTATTTCTCTACATTGGTATTTTAGGTTGTGTGGTTTTGTGGCCATGATCAGATGGTTTATGCAATGTTTCAATTCAGATATATTTTCTTGGATTTCTCCACAAATGAGGAATTATTGTCACAAGTACAATATTATTGTTGGTGACGGCTTGTAGCTGACTTGGCTTTTTCTGGTGACTAGATTTTCTATTTATTTGACCAAATAAAAGATGTGGTAAGAGTTAAGGGGTCAATATTTATTTTTCACAATAATTATTTTCATAGTGTTGTGTTCTCTAGAGAATCTTTTTGAGCCGATTAGTAACATGTTTTAATGCTTTTCTACACATTACTTTTGGGACCAACTTTGGAGGATGATGTGATGTGTATTATTTAATTATATTATTTGGGGAAGACTTATTGACATGCATTTGTGTCCCCTTTATCTCTTGGGGTAGACCACATTTAATAGTTATGCTCATGATGAACAAAAGTGTATTAAAATTTCTTATATTTTCCATGGCTAACCTTGTTGAGGGTTCTGATGAACAAATCACTATATATATGTACACAAATAGATAAAAATGAAGAGAGTGTATGAAGAATTTTTAAATCTATGTGGATCGAATATGAAAAAAAATTAATGTAAAGGAAAAGAAGAAGTGCACATTTATGCATCAAAGAGAGAGGTTACAAAATTTGATCAAGAGATTCTACAACTTTTCATATTTTATTTGTGCCTTCTGGAAGGATTTGTGCTATTTTACCAACTTTGACCAGATCTATAATTGTTGAGGAAGTTCTGTTTGGATTTTTTTTTTTGAGAATATAAATTTTCTCATCAATAGCCCAATAAAATCATATAATTCTCCTTAATAAATTGATGAAAAAGTGGATTTGAGTAATAATGGAAAGTTCTTTAGTTGTTTAAGGAAAAATGTAAAGTAGATATTTGGTTTATTTTTAGTAAATAAATGTGATGTAAATTAATACTAATATGTCTCAATGAGTGTGAAAGATATTAAAATACACATGAATGAGTTATTAAATAACTCATGAAAATAAGAAGGTTTCAAAAGCACTCGCTACAAAGATCTCTAGAGATCAACAATAGACTATTCCAAATACTTTAGAAGTATTTGAAGACATCATGCAAATTAAAATAAGAATCATTTAGACTAATACAACACTCCAAAATTCATGCATAATTATATAATAGTAGTTATTCCTAAATCAATGGGAAAAGTATCTATTTCATGAAATTTCCAAAGATCTCTTGTGCCATTTTATCTTTCTCCAAAGAAAAAGATAACTCAAGTTACAAAATATAATTACATTATTGTAGCATGTAATCCATGATGATAAAAAAATGATTTTGTTGAATGACTTGATGATTAATTCATTCATTCACGTTGAGAACTTGGATATTTCCTAAAATCAATTGCCCACAAATAGTCAAAGATGCAGTCTCAATAAAATAGCGATATCTCCCTCGTTTCTCAACGAAATTAAAAACTTTGAAATGATATAAAAAATAGACTTGAAGAGTAAAAACCATTTTGATAATTTAGAATGATTATCAAAATAAAGGAATAATTAATGATTTAATATGGTTGAGAAATATCGGTGTAATAAATGAAAAAAATTAGTTAAAAAATCAGCCTTAGTAAAAAATAATATTTCCATCATTTCTAAACAAAATTCAAAAATTTAAAATGATTTAGAAAGTGTATAAGAAGGGCTAAAAACTCTTTTGATTATTTATCATATTTCACAACAAGGAAGGAGCACTCAATGACTAAAATAGATTGGAGAAAATGTGGCGGAATGGAGGACAACAAGTTCTAGTTTACTCAGAGTTTTGTTAATGTCCCCTCAAAAGTAGGATCTTAGGTCCACATCATTAGTGGATTGGTTGGGTGGATATGAAATGGAAATTATATAAATAATTTGTAATCAATTGAAGAAGGGGGGATTAGAAAGGCTTGTTTTAGCTTGAGGAAATATGATAGTCTAATTTAATTTCCAACAGTAATGTATTTTCAGATTTCCTAGAGTAAATTTAATTCAGACAAGTATTTCATTTATACTAAGTGAGAATTATCTTAGCCTTTTCAACTCATGAAAGTGTAAAATATATTATCCATTTTCTTTCATTCAAGTGTGTTACAAAATAAACTGTCAAGAGAGTTTTCTTAGTTCTCTTTTGCATACGACCATGGACACTGTCCTAGATTGATAGATTAAATGACAAGGATTATAATAACCCTGTCATTAGTTAGATCCATAGAAATGAGCCTAAAAATTTGGAACAATGAGTTCCTTGGCTTCTGGCCCATAAATTTTTATTCTGTTATTTCATATAGTGATTAAGATTCTCACGATGGGTTTTCCCATAATAGGTTTTCCATGTAAATCAAGAGTTCATGTGTGTGCTTTCATTGCTATATATATTTTCTATTAATTAGTTAGATTAATAAAAAATAATTGGGAGTTATGACATAAGTTGTGAATTTTTATATTCATCAATTTTTATTGTCCTCTTTCAAAAAATTTGGGTAGACCCTTCATCACCAAAATTGATTGATCCTCCATTCCACAACTTAAGGTTGATGAAATTTCCTTTATCACCAGTCATGCATGATGAGAACATCTACTGTCAATCACCCATGCATTTGTTTCTTATTTTGCATGAAAGAAAGTCCATACAATCATTGCTTCTTCATTGGCCTTATTATCTTACAACGTGTGAGACTTCTTACAATAGTTATCACTTGTTTATCATCAAATTTTAATGTCATAAAAAGTGTTTTTTTAATTTGAATAATTTTGGTCTTCATCTTCTAAGGAAAAAATATTATCCTTGGAATAAAAACCCTTTTGAAATTCTCTCTTTTAATTTCTATCTTCTAACTCTGTAGAAGATAATTTGGATGAAAAATGACCTATTCTACAACAACTAAAAATTTTGAAAGGCAACTTACCTTTGTATTTTCCAATACTTTTATTTGACCTTATTTTAATATTTTCTTCTACTTCATCAAAGCCATCAAGTTGATCAACATCATCCTATGCCTACTTACCAAATTTAAATTTTTCCTCCCTTTTAGGAGCATATTTTTCAAAATATCCCATTTAAAATATAGTTAGGATACCATATAATTGATCCATTGAATACTTATCCAAGTCATTGCTTTCTTCAATAGAAGAAACCTTATGATTATATCTTTTAGGAAGAGATCTCGGTATATTTTTCACAACCTCATCTTATTTAAATTCACCATCAATAACTCTAATGCCATGCACCACTTCATCTAATTGAAGAATATAGCTAGAAAACAAATTCATCCTCTTCCATCCTCAGTGTTTCAAATCTCATTTTAATATTTTGTATCATCATTTTCTTAAAGTTAACACCATATTAATATATTCCATTAAGCTAATCCCAAATTTCTTTAGCACCATTACAATACATCAAATTTATCAATTCTAGATCCACACACCCACTTAAAATTGCATTCCTTTCTTTGAGATTATTTTCATATGCCTTGATATTAGATAGATTAATAGGAGAACCAACAAGAGAAGAATAACCATGAATGAAAAGTTCCAAAGACCAAAACCTAATAAGGTTAAATGTGCTTCCATTCTTACTTTCTAGGGAGTGAAGTTTTAGCCATAAAACTTAGGAGCTTTATGATATCCATATTTTTCCATCCATACCTTCCTTAAGTGATTAAGCTAACTCCAAATTATACTTTCTCTGATACCAATTGTTGAATACACCTGAAGACAGAGAGGGGTGAATTAGTCTTCAATAATCTTAATATTTTGACTTTAATTTCAAAATATATAAATTTAATCAACAATAACAATAAACACCAATGCAAAAAAGAACACCAAATTTACATGGAAAACCCAATGAGGGAAAAACCAATATTGTGAGAATGTATCATAATATATAAAAAGTGTGTACTTAAAAATTATCTCAACAAATTAAACTAAGCTTACCAAAAAATACTATATAAATTCTACAACTATCAAGACAACACGAATGAAACTACAAAAATTATTTAAAACCAAAATTATTCCTTTTTATCTATTACCTTGCACATGTCCATTGTCATTCTTCCCTATGAGAACTTGTTTTTTCTTCTTTTCTCTTAGAACTTCTAGCACCCCAAGATGAATTCAAGAAGGTTGAAAGATGTGATATTGAAAATGCAACTAGATGGAAATCTAAGATGCAACAATATGATAATTATTATTGAGTGATAATAAAGATGAAAGTTGTATGAAGATTAATATGATTATGAATTATAAAACTAAGATAATGATACTATGATGATCAAGCTAAGATGATAATACTATAATCACCCAAAAATGGTCTTCTAAACTATAAGCCCCTAATCTTGATTAATCGATCTTTAATCATCAAAGTCCTAACCAAAGACAATTTTGTTCATCAATTCAACTTGATTTGATCACTAGGTTGTCTTTAATCACCAATTCATTTAAAATACCAAATATCAACATTATCTAGTAGTTAAATAATTTTAATCTTATTTATTTTTAAAAATATTCTAGAATATTTATTAAATAAATTAATTTTCTATTAAATCATAAAAAGGGATTAATTTAAGAAAAAGAATTAAAATTTGAGAAAAGGGAAAGCTGAATAAATCAAAAATCAAATCTAGAGTTGAAAAAGGAAAGGTGAATAAATCAATAAGAAAAAATTCAATAAAGCTTATCTCAATCTTATCTCAATAAATCACTCAAGAAAGCAGTCAATCAGCTTAAGCTCACATGGATTGTGCTAATTCTGGGAGAATCTTGACCACTCCTAAATCAATATTGACCGTCGCTTTTATCTAAGTTTTCTATAAAATTAGGCTCTCACCTCTCAAATCATATACACAAAAATCAATACACGATCATCTAGGAGAATATTTCCATTGAATTGTATTGTTGTCATGCTAGTTTGTTCTAGTTTATCTTGAATATTAGATTTTAGCATTGATTTCATCTTGTACGCCTCCTTCAATTGTGATCTGTGGTTCCCAAGCTTTCCAAAGGTGGGGCTTAGTAACAAAGGTTTACAAAGATATAAAACCAATAACAAATAACTTGAAACGTAACCAATAAAATATACAAGAAAATAAAGGAAAAAAAATGAATGCAAACCCCATAGTGCTTGAAGCTTCTATTGTCTCTCTACTCCTTCTGAAATGCTATTTTTGATGCTTAATATTGGTGTGGCAGCGTCTATGACTTGAGAAGTGTCAAGAATTTGCTAATTGAAACGGGTGTGTGATAGCAAGATGACTTGAATGCTAGAACCAAACTGACATAGTAATGGCGCACACAAGCTTGAAATCCTAGATCCTTCAAATGGTTATGAAGGTTTTATTATATAGGAATTGGGGATGAAATGAACAGTTGAGATCAATCCCAGAGATAGGGAGATGAATGGTTGAGATCAAAGGGAACTAGAGAAGCCATTAGTAAACTCCACCTCTTCATTTGGTAAAGAGGAGATAGAGTTTGGTTGAATGAAGAGCTAATTGTGAGTTACCTTTTAGAGATGAAGAGGTGGGTGGAGTTACCCATGTGAACTAAAGAGGTTGGTTGAGTTACCCATGTGAACTGAAGAGATGGGTGGAGTAACCCATGTGATCTGATTGGAGTTATCTCTTTGAAGATAAATGAATATTTAATTCATTTATTTAATTAAAGTTTTCAACATGTGAGATAATT